>VWZE01021541.1:38271-120769 GCA_013396675.1 Eubucco bourcierii
CCATCACACGTTCCCACAGAATTTTCTTATTCTTTTGCAGGATAAATATCTGCTGTCGTACAAGTGCTATTGAAAATGGCTATCAGAATGTCATATAATACAGAACCCAAAGTTTAATCAAACTATCAAAGCAAGTTATCACAGTAAGAATATTCACAGGGAACAGACAAAATGAGAAAAAAAATCAAACCAATCTATACAAAAGGCTCATACTAAGGTAAGTGTGTTTTTTCCACTACTTTTAACATTCCCTTTCCTGGATCTTGTAGAACTGATCAAAATGATGTCAGAGGATCCTAAAAAAGGAAAGAGTTGGTTGGTTTTTTTTTTCACCCCCTTTGGTGTAATGGAAGAAGCAGAAACCTAAGAGGGATGAGAGGCTCACAAGCCTGGAAGCATCCCTTCTTGGCAGGAATCGGGGTATCTGGGAGCCAACATGCAGGCAGAGGGGTTTTGCCTTAAAGGCCCTAAGTGTGTCTTGGGAATTCAGAATATTTCCTCTGTACTCCTAGATAAGAAGCTGTTCTGTAAGGATTTCTGTCTCCTGTATATTTCCTACACGGCAGATCTGATTGGAATGTCTGTACAAGAAATGAATACAGTAGATATCCACCTGTACTGAATTCACAAGATGAATGGGAACAAAATGTTAAAGAAATCCGTACATATTTTTGCAGCTGGTTTGTTATCAATGAACTGAGTACAATTGTTTTAATTCCTTTGTTTCTGCTATTCAGCAACAGTATTTAGCTTATGACCTTGCAGGCATTATCCATGAGAGTTACCTTTTTTTTTTTTTTTCCTTTTCTTACACACTTGCCACTTATGTCAGTTGTAATTTTCAGTTTTCGCTGTTTTTTTCCTAAAGGATAATCTAGTCCTGTGGTTACATGTGGGGGTGGTCATTATGAATAAATGAGTTTTATTTCAGCACTTAACCAGGTCTTTGTCAACTAATCTTTTGTAAAAGAGTCACAGACGGAACTCAGAACAACAAACTGACAACTGTCATTTAGTAATAAAACCAGGGAAAAAAAAAATTAAAATCAGCCAGTGGCTAAAGCCAGAGGAGTACAACAGCAAAATCTTCTAGAAATTCACAGTAAAACCTCAGTGAAGGACATTAATGGTTCTAAGGCACTGACTCAAATATCTCTTCTCCTTTAGATTCTCAAAGTTCATACAGATTATAGATAAGATGATACATTTCCTTGGTAGATATATGGCAGCGGAAATAGATAAGTGGTATATTGTATGGCTAGTGCTTTTGAAGGCTTTTTAACATCCTTGATTTTTAAGTACCCTTCTAGACTAATATTCTTTAGAATAACTACAATTTGAATGTTGGCATCTATGCTGTAAGATCCCATGTAGTAGAGACAAGCAATTCTCAGCTATTGTTTAGGTTTTTTTTTTTCCCCACTTGCCAAATGGACCTACATTAATTTTGGCTAGTTTTTGGCAGACAGATTTGATCAGCTACAAACCTACAATCATCACTTTTGGCAGTAATCAAAGACTTACCAGTGATTTAATAACAGTCATTCCTGTATTTTTGAATTTACTGTCCTGCAGGATGTTCCAGAAACCTGCAAGTGAATTATATTGATATACTGCCTTGGCCCAGTGCAGATGATACCTACCAATGTGGGAACTGGCAGATGTGAATGAGAAGGCGTAACTGAGCTTACCAGACACTTTAGAGCTCTCTACACAGCAGAGATAAAACATGTCCATTTTTGACACCTGGACTAGAAACCAGGCAGATAGTTAATGCCCTTATAAACAATGAATGTATGTCACAAATGGGTTTCATTTAGATAAACCTATTGTTTACCTCAACAACACCGAATTTTTAGTATTAGTTTTCATCCAGTGTTAAATGGAATAATAAAAAAATTTACAGTAAGATGGTTTTACCAGATTTTTTTTCTTCTTGTTTTTAATTGATGATGGTAGAAACTTTCCAACTCAAAGAGAAGATAAACATCTTTCTATGAGAATGCAAAGAAACAAAAAAAGACTATTTCCAGAATCTGATGTTATAAAATTAGTTTACAGATTATTTGGTATTCTTGGGCTAAAGGTTTACTCGTATAATGCCCAATTTAACCTTGTAGTGTCTTCTGGCAGAGTGCTTAACATTTAAGTACAGGATCTGCAGTGTATGTAACAACTTCCAAAGCTGGTAAGCCAGTGGGGACAATCCAAGGACCTCTTCCATGTGTGCAAATATCTAGTAGTGCTGTGAACTACATCATTAGGAAAAATTATTTTGGCTACTAACAGTGAAATCATAACCATCTCAATAGATAGCATTTTTATACCTACTTCTGTGATAGCTAGTTCTACAGAGTTTATACTGGGCCCCTAGATATCAGTCTATGTAGTTTGGGCAGGGAAGGAAGAGTATTAGCAGTGGTGTTACCTACTCCTAAATTCTAGTGCTTAGATCTGCACTGTTATCTGAGCCAAATCTATCTGAAATGTGCTCAACTTTGGCGTAGATACTTATTGTTGGAATTTCATCCAGAATCAAACATTGTTCAAAAGCAGCATGGTGAAAATTGAGGATTCATGGGCTGTAGGTGAAAAAGCTCCTACAATTTTTGGATGACTGTATCATCATATTCTAATATGCAAAACGTGGCTACAAAGAAGACAGAGACTCTCTTTTCACAAGAAGGCACATGGGAAGGACAAGGAGTAATGGGTACAAGTTATCCCTGGGGAGATTCCAATTAGACATGAGATACATATTTCCCAACCACGACAATCATCCATTGCAATAATATCACAAGTGAGGTGTTGGGAAACCCAATATTGCACACTTTTAAGTTGCCTGGTCAGAATGCTGGGCCTTCTTATCTAGACTGTGCTTTTCACAAGAAAGGTTGGACCAGAAGGTCCTTGGGGTCCCTTCCAACCTGGTATTCTATGATTTCATTGTTTTGGAGATGGGAAGACATTTTCTGTTACTATTACCAGGAGATGAAAATTTTGTAACCAAATACAGTGGGTTTCACCTTTTTTTGGGTTTTTTTTTGCATTTTAGTAGCCATGGATGCTAGCACTGTAATGTAATATTGCAGTCACTTAAGCCAAGTCTGAAGCTGATAACCAGACAAGATAATTATTGACTTCTACACAGACTCCTATAAACCAAGCCATCTGTGCCAATATAAGTGCTATTATTCCTTTAATAGTTGCCCTGGTAGACAAGCGATACCTCCAAACATCCTCTACTTGAATTTTTCTTACAGCAGAAACAAAGAAAAAAAAAATCCCTCAGAAAAGCTGAAGTTGATTTAGCATATAACACTTTCTAAAAATGTTCTACACTAACAGAAAGGAGTTATAAAAGTGCTCGAAAACCAAAGTGGTCACTGTAAAAAGACTTACTGTCAAAATAATTTCAAGATATCTCACTTAAGAGTTAAATTCAAGAGCCGTTTTACGTTCTAGCTCATAGAGTGGTTCATGAGACATGGAATAAACTACAAAAGGCAAAATTTTATCTTTTGAAAATTTAATAGATGTTGTCAACTGGTGGTCTCAAGTGGTTGGTGGAAGGAAATAATCTATATCCTTGTGTCAAAGTCATAGTAGTGCTCTTCTTCCTCTTGGATGTATAAAAGCAATTTGGCACCTAATACAACTGCAGTCAGTGCTCTGGCCTGCAAATTTTCTGTCAACAAGCATTAAGAAAAATTCATAAACAGCCTCTATTCCACCAGCTGCAATGTGGATCGAATTGCAGAATTTTTCTTCCCATAAAGATGAACGATGGTGCCTGTAAAAGTCTGGCAACTTTATGTCAGTTAGACCACTTCATTTAACAGAGAGAGCATTTGCCTTCCTTTACCCTGGAAAATAGCTTTTGACCACTGAGTTTTCCAGTTAGGTATGTCATGTATTAGTATTGGGGATGGGTTAGTTAAACATAGTTTCTGTTTCTCAAGATGGTCTGTACCATCAGATCACTGAAACTCAAAACACCGACACTGATCGTAACTCTGGGTATTTTTGGCAAAAAACAAAACAGGCTCTGAAAAAATGCCAAAAATTATGCATATCTTGAATAAATTTGCTGTATGAGTGTATGCACCTATTTCTCACAAATCCTGTGAGAAAAAGATTTTCTGTCATCTGTGGTTGGTAACATGGTCAGATGGTTCTGTTAAGTAGGTTATAGATTACTGTAAAGTAAATAAAACCGAGGTTGCAGAATCCAATCAATAAATGTCAAAACCTTCAGATAAGTTTGGAATGAGCTAAACAAAATTAATTACCAACCTCATTAATTCATGTGATTTTAGGAGTGTTGTCTCCATGACAATGCAGTTTTTGAATAATTAGTATGCTAGATAGATTTGAGGGAAATAAACGTTTTGACTATTTTGTATCGATACTGTGGTAGTGGCTGATGCCACTTTGTGCTTTCAAATTGCTCAGTGGAATAACAGTCAAGCAATAAGTAATTCTAAATGAGGTATCTGTCACTTTGATTAGACACCATTAAATAAAAAGAGATAAACAGCAGTTTTGAGGGAAAGAATGTAGTACAAAATTGTTTAGCCATGGCATACATTTTGCTTTCAAACACTGGCAACGTAATGACAGGGGGGAGCAGAAATGCATATTGAGGAGTGATGGTATTGTGGTTGATATGAAATACTAGCTAAGTAATTGGCACGTAGTTTATGAATCTTTTGTGCTGATTAAGGATTTTTTAGTTACTTTGATGGTAACCAAAGGAGTAAAAGGACTGCCTGAAATCATACTTTTGGCCACAGGAAAAGTACAAGATGCTAACCTCATATGCTTGTGGGTTGGGGATAAAGTTTGCTATATTTTAACAAGAAACCGAGTTTTGATGGTTTGCCTGTGGAAACTGGTGGAGTGTCTCTGTGTCATTCTGGGACCTTGTCTTCCATCTGAATGACAGCCTATTGTTCACCATCTCTGGTAGATTCATTCCCAAGGGAAAACCCTGGCACACCTACATGATCTGGAGCAAAACAAGTAGGAAAGAATGAGGACAGAGCAGTACACCTAAGAGTCTTGTTCCATCACTAGATTATGTTAGGGGGAAAAAAAATTAAATGTGATTCTGCAGCCAAAATGATACTTCTCCTCCCCCATACCATCTGCAACATCTCAGATTCAGGCTGTTTTGAGTTACAGAAATCTGAATTGACTATCTGAGCTCTCAACTTGTTTTGAGCTCCTGAAATTGTAACAAAACTTCTCACTTTTACAGATGAAAGCCAACTCTTGGCGCTTATAATTTTTTAAGATGTCCAAGAAGGGGGGAAATACTCTGCCAGAATTTCAGTTGGTCAAAGTAAAAGTTGTGAACTCACTGGAGTAGTGAATGTTTTTGTAGAAATTTTGTCTTACAGCCCATGTACTTGACTCTTAATTTTGGCTAGTAAAAGTAAACAAGAGGATGTTAAGTCCTTTGCCCAGACAAGAAATAATACTTATCCAATGTAGTCTGTTGTGTGAACTGTCAGGCGCAGGTACACGTATGCATGCATTTTCTTGTTTGAAAAAAAACAACCAGAGACCCACAACATTGTAAGGTGTCTTACATTACTTCCACTGAGGGCTAGATCTCCTTGTACCTGCTGTGAAATAAGGCCATTGTGTTGCAGTCTGGACTGTTCCTTAATGCTCTACATTTTAATACACTTAACATAATCTTTTAAAAATTATTACTATTATCACTGACAGATGTTTAAGGTGATTAGCCTGATCATGGTTTCTCTTTGCGTGCTGCAGTACAGCCTGGGACTGCCAGGGCTCTTTACAGCCTTGGGGAGCCCTCTTATTTTTTCCCTCCCCATCATACTGTCAAAGCCCCCACAAACATAAAATACGAATATGGGAAACACTGCAACCTCATTCTGTGTCTAGAAAACTCTAAACAATGGCTAAAATACTAAGTTAAGCAGTTTAACTACAACCGTACAAACGTATGCTGTGTAAAAATAGGAAGTCTCTTTTTTTAAGGAAGGGAGGACTAGTTGTAGCTTTAGGGGCCTGGACCACAAGCCTGGACTGCATGAACTTGGGGGTCTCTTCCAATCTGACTGATTCAATGACTCTGTGTTTAGTTGAACACCTATACGGTACTCCATGAGAGTCATAGCTAATTATCTGGATCACATTTCTGCTGGTCTTTAACCCTTTCCTCTTGCCATCATCTGTGTTATCCTGTGATGCAGATTGATTCAAGAAGTTAGTGTTAAGGCTCCAAATTCATATTTGTGTGCACATGTGTACATGTAGTCTAGGTACCAAACAAACTGCCTGTCACAGTGACAATAGTTGCACTATGGAACTGAAGCACAGCATGGAAAACACAGGCAGAGATGTTCTAAGTGTTGATATATTTTCATCTGTTATGGTAAATACATGTACAAGTAGATATGTAGTGCATAGAACTGTTTCAGTAGCATATGCTACAGTCAGTGCTTAAAACATCCAATTGCTGAATGAGATGAATCAGAACATGCCACAGGAATAGTTTCATCCTGGAGGTCACTTCTCTTTCTTTCTTAGTAAAGATTTTCATGATCCAGGCTATTAATCACTGAGTAGTCATTTTCTTCAGCAGGCTTGATGCTTCTCTTGTTCATATCACTCAAGTGTATTTGATGTTTTCATGGGGGAACAGGGTATTAATTGCTGAAATAAGCATTATTTCAGAGGCTTATTAATAAAAATCACTGTTAACAGCATTAAACGTCGTTATTCAGTGTTAGGCAATGTGGCACTGTGTAAAAATACTGATTTAGAGCAGTGAAGCACCTGTTTCCTCCCAAATATTTTCACCTTTGTTACTAGATTATTTTTCTGTTTTGCTCACACTGAGCAGTTATTTGCTCTGTTGAATATGCCTCTAAATGCAGGCATACTCAGCACTGGCCTTGTGCTTGTCTAAAGGTTGTAGCATTATAGCAGCCACAGACTGACATCACTAGCCTTGCTCACTGCAACAGGATTTTGATCTGCAGGAGCTCACATGAAATTACATGGAGCAACCTTGATAAACCACAGTACCAACTCAGATTTTTACTTGCTTTTGGAGATTGAGTAACCACACTGACACACAATATGGTGATATTGGCTGGCTGTGTAGAAGCAGCCAAGAAGAAAACTTGAATTTTAACATTCGTATCTTCCATCCCACACTGCTTCAAAATGTTGGGTAGAAAGCCAAAGTGTTGGAAAAGTAATCTTTACAGTAGCTGAGGTACAAACGTTTGCATTTAGAAAAAAAAAAAGTACCTTGCAGTCCAACATGCTGACCTGTAGAGAAAAAAGGATTTTCATCAGTAAAAATATTTGGCAGTGTACAAGATGCCTGTAATGCTTTAAAGAAAAAAAAAATAAATCCATAAAATGGAATTCTTTAGGACAAAATAGCATGATAATTTCAACATCATGCATGATAAGCAAAAATAATCTAAGTGCCTGTAGCATTATTATTTATATTAAAATAGATTACTGTAGTAATATTAACAATAATGTAGTTATAATTAAAATAATTTATTATTATCTACCACAGTATCACCAAGGTTGGAAGAGACCTCAAAGATCATCAAGTCCAACCCATTACCACAGACCTCAAGACTAGACCATGGCACCAAGTGCCACGTCCAAACCCTCCTTGAACACCTCCAGGGACGGTGACTCCACCACCTCCCTGGGCAGCCCATTCCAGTAGCCAATGATTCTCTCAGTGAAGAACTTTCTCCTCACCTCGAACCTAAACTTCCCCTGGCGTAGCTTGAGACTGTGTCCTCTTGTTCTGGTGCTGGTTGCCTGAGAGAAGAAGGTAACCTCCCCCTGGCTACAACCACCTTTCAGGTAGTTGTAGACAGCAATAAGGTCTCCCCTGAGCCTCCTCTTCTCCAAGCTAAACAATCCCAGCTCCCTCAGCCTCTCTTCATAGGGCTTGTGCTGGAGGCCTCTCACCAGCTTCATTGCCCTTCTCTGGACATGCTCAAGCACCTCGATGTCCTTCTTAAATTGAGTGGCCCAGAACTGGACACAGTACTCAAGGTGTGGCCTAACCTGTACAGAGTACAGGGGGAGAATGACCTCCCTGCTCCTGCTGGCCACACTGTTGCTGATGCAATCTGTAATATAGAAAAACATTTGAAATGAAAACATGCAGAAAAGCTTTTGAGTCTAGAAACAATAAATAAAACTAAAAAGTACTAATCTCATAGTCATGCTATTTTCCACTTCTTATGTTCTCCATAATGATTGTGAACAGCTCTTAACAATATTAATATTCCAGAGTCCAGGAGCAAGTCTAAGTAGACTAGATTTCTCCACTCTAATTTTGTGGTTCATTAGTTTTTAATATGCTGTATTAGCCAATGAGGAAGCATTGGGAACTTTTCCAAGAGTTACATGAATGCTTCATTAGCTTTAAGGTTGTATTTCAACCTCATGTTTACTTGTAAAGTAAATACTCTGTGGAGTAATGAAAGCAAAACCCTCTCATCTTTACGACCTTCTAATTTAATCTAATAAGATATTCTCTTCTCTACTCAAAGGTACACAAAATTCTGGATGCCAGAAACTCTGCAGGTCCAGGTATGGTGCACATTCATATAACTGAGAAGTCATCATGAAACTATCAAAGACAATCTTATATCCAAAAACATGAGTGACGCTACAAAATTAACGATTAAATTGCAGATAATGATATTACAACTTGCTGAGAAAACACTTTTTTGAGGATGACTGTGAGAGTTAGGCACCAAATGACTCTTCTTCCATAAGCCACCACCTTCAATGTCACATCCTGTAGCTATCTGTTCAAAATTAAAAATAACATGCTGTCAGTTGCCTATGACAAAATAAAATCACTATCTGCAATGGTTAATTATGTATTTCAAACATCTCATAAGGCTAAGAACGAAAACAGCATACAGTTCATTTTGTGTCCACTCAGATTGGGGGAGTTTTCTATGAACTCACTTGCATAGTCATCACTTGCTGTCTTTTTTTTTTTTCCAGTGGCTTTGTCCAACAGATGTTTATATACAACCACTGAGTTCTAAGTTCTTGTCTAACTGAAAATGTTGGCATGAAATACACATAACAACAATTACTTTTAGAAGCTGGAACATCCGTTTGCTATAAAGTGGAAAAGACTTAATATTCTGGAATTAGATGCAAATAGATTGTGTCAGTTCATTGTATAATAAAATGCAACGGTCTATTAACACTTGTAAGGTAAACCTTTTGAGCTGTCTCCCATAAAACTGGTCAAGCAAGCTCTGAGAAGATTAACTGAAGTGAAGCAATGCAGAGAACTGCAAGATGATAAGGGAAATTGTAAGCTTTTCATACCAAGGATACAGATATTTCCAGTAGTTTCTTTTACCAATACAAAGGTGAAAAAAATCAGTATGATTACAGTTGACTCCAATTTTTGAGTAATGGAAAAAATTAGTTATCTAGATTGAACTGGTATGGAAGAAGCTGAATTGGATAGAGAAGCACCATGCAGAATAAGCTACAGTCTAGAAAAATATGTTATTTCTGGCTCAAACCTGTCTCTGCCAAGCTGGGGTTAATCCTGGAAATTTAACAAGTGCTAGGTTGTCTTCATGTGTCTTGAGGTACCTCTAACTCACAGCACTAATTAGCTCAGGCTGTGTTCCCAAAAGATGGCTGTGTTACTTCCTGTGTCAAGCTGGTTTTGACAGCAAAAGCAGTCACCTGTAAATCACTGGATAAGCCTTGCAATGAACTCTGGGTCTGAGTCTCTCTGATCTGAATAAGCATTGTTTTTTACCCCAACTCCTAAGTATTTGATAAGTTCACTAGTATTGATTGAACATCAGTTTGGACAGGAAATAATATAGGTGTTTATCATAGTTTGGTACAAGAAAACCTGGATGAACAATTTCTTTAATTTGAGAGACAATTTTGGAGGAGGTGGACAGCTAATCTGAAGGCTTTTAGCTATTTAGTTCTCCACTGAAATCCACGTCAGAGTAAAAACTATGAAGAACAGCAACTACGCAAAGTGTTGTTGCTTCTAAAATTCTCCTGTCTTATTTTTGCAAGCATAATCGTTTTAAGAGGTTTTACCTCTATGAAAAATGTAATTGTTATATTTTGCTGATGGTTACTCAAAAAACTACACAGTGCTCAAAATTTTAAATGAGAGGATTCAGTGTTTTGATAATTGCCTTACCATCAAACAAGTGAAAGATAATCCCAATGATTAGACAGATTTTTTTTTTTCTGTCTTGGTGATACACTTTTCTCATAGCTAATCGTGTTAGAAATATTTCACAATGACTTGAATATAATTGGCAACTGTTAGTTGTATTTCGTTTAATGCATTTGGCTCTGAAACAGTGATGTAATGATTTCAGAAAGCTGCTCTCTTCATTAAATCAATTATGTGAATACATAAGAACTCTCATGGGGACCAAGAAGTTGTGTCTCGCAAAGTACTGTGAATTCATCTTTGCATCCACATAGTAAAGGTAATTCTGTTGGCAGATCAGAATAACTTTATTCTGATATTTTGTCCCCCAAGTACATGGGAAAAAAAATTACATCACTGTAGTTCACTTCTATGACTGATTCTGACATTAAAAACTCTAAAAACCAACAGAGAACTACTGAAGTTTTCACATGAATAGTTAGCATACAGTATAATAGGCTTCTGTTTCTTTTGATATGGGCTTTGTTTCTTATTGCCAGTATATGGTATTGCAAACCTTATTCATTCATAGATATTTTGGCTATTCTGTCAGAGAATATTTTTTTCTGATAATACCACATTATTGCTCATTTGAATCTTATTGTATTCCTACCAATAGCTATGACACACCTACTGAATGCACTTTATTTGGTTCAAGCTCTCTGTGTGGGGATTTCCAAACCTCAGAAACCACAACAGGAGGTGATACTAGTTCCAAGGCCTGAAATTCCTGAATCTGTATTTTTAAATTATTCTATGATTGAAGTAAAAGAAGAAAATGAGAGAAGGATTTACAATTGAGGCTTAAACATATTTTCACTACCAGTGTCAGAAAGATTGCTACACTGAGAAGTGTAGAAAGGCATTGAAGAGTAATTATTTTAAGATTTAAGATGACACAGGTCAGACAATGCCTGTGTCTATAAAAATAGCAGATGGGTAACGCATGACTCAAAAGATAAATTTCTGTCAAACTTGTAGGTGCGTAAATTACTTTTCTTGAAGACATTTCTGTCTACTGGATAAATTTACAGAAGCTTTTGAAGGTTTATATAAGTATGTGGCTTTGAAAAATTGTCGGCCAAGTATGAGATTCCTGAAAATAAATTGGGAAGTGATTCTTCCTTGGTGTAGAGCCAAACCAATAACGTCCAGCCAGGGCTAGTTCAAGCCAAGACCAATCTCTGCACCATGTCCCAGTGAGAAGAAGGTTTGAGTACCATGATGCAAAGTTAACCCAAATCCCTCTGACTCTCTGGAGACTCAACACTAGGAACAATTTGAATCAGGGCACAGAAAGAATTACAGTGACAGCTAGAAAGTTGTCACCAGCAGCTCCAGAATAAAGGAAAGAGACAGCTGTAGCACCTCCAGGACAGGTACAGAAATAAGAGGTCATGAAGGCAATTCTATGCCTAGGTTCTGCACTGCAATCTGCAACACTGCTAGTTTATTATTTGAGTGAAGTATTCTTTAAGTGATAAGTGAATGAGTCCATCCAGAGAACTGGAAAACAATTGAGCAAATAATCTTATGTGGATTTGCACCTCAGGTTCATGGAGGAAATCTCAACTTGATAAGGATACATTGATTACATGACATCAGCACCTTCCCTGGCCACTACAGTTGGAGCCTCATGATGTAGGCGGCACTAGGACTAGCTTCAGCTCTGCATTAGCGTGCACAATGAACAATAACTGGCTATGAAGGTAAGCATTTACCTGAACACAAAATATATTCAGGTTACACTGTGTAGGGTGCCTGTGCTGTTGCATCTGTAGCCTAGACGTATGACTCTTGCAAGTTGTGTATGTATCTTAACTCTCATCCATCTGTCAGATATTGTGAGGTTACATTGGTAAGTCTTAACATTTTTATGCATACTGGACAGCAAAGAAACTCCTGGGAATCTCCATAACCTAAATCCCCATTGCACCCAGTCATGATATATTCCCTTTTTCATAAATCACCTTATATTTATTCTAGTGTGATTTTGTTTATCCTCAGCAAGTTATATGATTTTCACTTGTTTATCCTTTTCCTCCTCATTGCAATCCTAGAAACTGAAGTACTTCTCTAAATTTTCAGCTTGAAATTACCTATGAAAAATTTATATATAAACTCCTCCTCCACCCTCATCCTTCAATTTAAATAGCTCTTTACCTCTTCAGTTCACTGTCCCTACATTTTGTTTGATAGCGATAATGTCATATAAAACAGAGGCAGATGAAGCTTTGAGACGAATCACCTCCTTTTTCATGATACATTGCAGGACTGCATGTCTGGTTCATAGTATTTGCCTTACTAGGCTAGGCAAACCAGACTTTCATTGTCCTGGTGTCCTTTCCCTGAATTTATGTCTCTAGCCACCACAGGTGTGCATTTTATTCCAGCTAAGGTTTCATCAGATCTTTGTCGGTAAAACTTAATTTTGCTAAAAGCACCTGTAAGATTAAATCTAAACATGCTAGTGAATTAGTCTTTAAACAAACACACAAACTCAAAAGATATTTGGTTCAAGGGAAAGACAACATTTCACTTTGACAGGAAGCCTTCTTACTCATTTTTCTGTTTTCTTTTGAGCAACTGACATTCAATACACCTAGTTTACAGTGGCAAATACTGATTTCTCAGTGAAATGGGTCATATTTGGCTGTGTCTCATGGTCTGCTGTGGCATATAGAATGCAGTTCTTACCTATGCTTGTCAAATGACAGTTGTTTGCTCTAAGAGATTATCACAGGTTTCATACGTGTTTTGTAAAACAACACATTTTCCATTATGTATTAAAGGGAGCAATTCCAGGAATGTACTGTTTAAACACTATAGAATCCTAGAATGATTTAGATTGGAAGGTACATTAAAGATCTATTTCCAGCTTCCCAACCACGAGCAGAGACACCTCCCACTAGACCAGGCTGCCCAAGTCCCTGTGCAACCTAGCTTCTAGGGCTGAAGCCTCCACAGCTTCTCTGGATCTCATTCCAGTGAGTGCCTCATCACTCTCCTTTGACAGTAAGAAGAAGTAATCACCCCATTACTTCGTTCTAGTGTGTAATCTAAATTGAGCTGCTTCTAGTTTGAAACCATTACCCCTTATCCTCTCACTGCATGTCTTTGTAAAAAGTCCTTCTGTAGCTATCCCGCAGGCCTCTTTCAACCACTGGAAGGCTGCTGCAAGGTCTCCTCAGAGCTTTCTCTTCTCTGGGCTGAACAATACTTGTCTTTATGGGGATATGGTTCAACCCTCTGATGATCTTTGGGACCCTCCTCTGGACCTGCACTATCATTGTCATGTTCTTTTGTTGGGGGCTCCAGAGCTTGACAAAGTAGTTCAGGTGGGGTCTAATGAGAAGAGAGCAGAGGGGCAAAGTCACCTGTCTTGACTTGCTGACCATGCTTTTTTTGAGACAGCCCAGGATGTGGTTGGGTTTCTGGCCTGTGAGTGCATACTGCCAGCTCATGTTGAGCTTCTCATGAATTAGCACCCCCAAGTGTTTTCCCTCACCACTGCTCTGCCCAGATTGTATTTGTGCCAGACCTTGCATTTGGATTTGCTGAACTTCCTGAGGCTGGCATTGGCCCACCTCTCAAGCTTGTCCAAGTACCTGTGCATAGCATCCCTTCCCTCTAGGGAATGTTGACTGCACCACACAGTGGTGGCTTGGTGGTGTCAGCAGACTTGCTGAGAGTGAATTCCACCCTGCTGTCCCTATAGCTGTCAAAGATGTTAAAAAACACTGGTGCCAGTGCCACTCTCAGCATCATGCAAAGTAAATATATACCAAAATTGAAGCTGGTATCAGAACTAGAGTGCTTGACTCCTCAAAACTTAAGATGCTGCCCTTAGTAATAAGTTCCCTGCAGTGAGACTGGTGCTTGAAAACTTTATAACAACTGAGTATTTACAGTTGTTCTCAGGATGCCAGTTCAAAGCTTCTCATCATCACAGCCAGAATGCAGCGCTAAGCACTGACTTTGTCAAATTCTCTGTGTGCAATGGCTTCAAACCAGACGGAGGCTTTTCTTTGCCTTTTCTCAGCCATTCTCTTTTTTTCCCCCAGAATTTTACTCCTTGTTTTTGCCTCAACTCACACTTCTGTGTTCATCATTAACGTCAGAAACTTGTATCTCAGAAAGAATAGAAAATGCTCCCTAAACTAAGTGCAACTGACACTCCAGATGGCTTGTTGTGCCAAGACAATGCTACTTCAAGTCTTCAGACTATTTTTTGAGACTATGCTGGAACATTCACAAATTCCTGGTTGTACTCATTTGCTGAGCAGTACTTCTTGATATTTGTAGGTATTGAGATTTTTTTTTTTTTCCCCAGTAAGTACACAGTCCTCTTAGGTAAATGGCATTTATAATACTATATACTGACTATTATAGAACCTTATAAGGAAAAAGCAACAGATTTGTAACAATTAAAGGGATTCACATTCAACATCCTTGAAGGTGAGGATCATTCAAAGCCAGATTTGCTCTCATACTGGCCCACTTTACATATTCAATGTCTGTGTCAAATAAATCATGCAAATTTTCCACACCTTTTGTCTTTAGAAAATTATTTAATGTAAAATGTAGTTCAAAGCAAATGCAAGGTGCCTCTGATTTTCTCCTTAGATGTCTTATTTTTTTATTTTCAAAGAGCATAAGCATGCTTTTTATACCGAGGTAAAAAATTAGGAATGTAAATTTGACAATGTACTGCATATAGAATAGCAAGATAACACTTGCTAATTTCTCGAGCATGGGGAGATTTTGTGCAGTTTCCCACTTCCCTCAAGTTGCAGGTCATTTGCATTATAAATAATGCACTGAAACCACACTAAACAAGAGTTGCTCACAATAGAGGCCCAGTGAAATCCTGTGGTGTAAATGAAATTAATTAGCCTTTGTTACTGCTGTGTTCTGCAATATGAAGACACAGTAGAAGCAGGGACTGGAAGTGAGAAGGGATTTTTTTTTTTCTTCATAGGCAAAATATCATGTTCCTCCAACCACACATGACACTTCCTGTATTGATAAGGTGTAATTCAGATCTTTAGGTAGTGGAAGTGTTTCTTTAATTTAACATGACACATTTTAAATCGCTTCCCAGAAAACAATCATAGTATGATAATTACATAGATGAGTGAAAAGGCAGTTGTTTCCTCTGCAAGTGAATCAGTGTAGTCTGTATTGATTTCTATGCCTTTTACCTGTTTTCTTTTTAAAGCTACAAAAGAGATGATCATATTTTTCAAATATGGGCTTGAGTTATGCCTATTTTTATTTACAAGTATACTGTCTTAAGTTGTTCCCTGTGGTCTTATTTATTTTGGAGATAAACACTGAAAGGAACAGGCAGCTTGATCCCATAGATTTTATTGTATATGCTTATAAGAAATAATGTGACCAAAAATCTTCAAACAGACAGAAGTGCACTCTTAGTTTTTGGGTTGGGTTTTTTTTTTTTTTTTGTTTTGTTTATTTGTCTGGGTTTTTTGTTTTTTTGTTTTTTTTTTTTTAAGAAGGATGTTGTTCACATGCTATTATATGTCAGTCCTTTTTAAAAAGATAGGTATAATGTGATGGTGTTAATTTTCAGCATCAATAATTTCTGAGCTGCTTTAATGCATAATATGTTTTCCACTTGAAAAAGTAGCAAGATGGAGTAGAATATAATCAGATTTTTTTTCCTTGTTTTTTTTTTTTTTTCCACTAGAAGAGAAATAATGCTATCCTTGTTTAATGAATGATTAACCTAAGTTCTTTCAGAGCAGGAATTTCATGCCAAGCATTTACTAACTAATATAACACCCTGACCCCTTTAATCAATTAATGGGATGAACATTTGGAATCAAAGGTGATTTATAGAATCATAGAATCATAGAATGCTAAAGTTGGAAGGGACCTCAAGGATCATCTAGTTCCAACCCCCTGCCATAGGCAGGGACACCTCCCACTAGGACAGCTCATTCAAGGCCTCGTCCAGCCTGGCCTTGAACACCTCCAGGGAGGGAGCAGCCACAACCTCCCTGGGCAACCTGTGCCAGTGCCTCACCACCCTCATTGGAAAGAATTTCCTCCTGACATCTAGTCTAAATCTTGCCTCTGCCAGTTTAAACCCATTGCCTCTTGTCCTGTCATTGCAAGACCTTGTAAATAATCCTTCCCCAGACTTCCTGTAGGCCCCCTTCAGATACTGGAAGGCTACTATAAGGTCTCCTTGAAACCTTCTCTTCTCCAGGTTGAAGAGCCCCAACGCTCAGTCTGTCCTCATAGGAGGGCTGCTCATCTTCATGGTCCTCCTCTGGACCTGCTCCAACACTTCCATATCCTTGTTTTAGATTTGCTGCCCAGCTTTTCATATCCACAGCTTGTGATAATTGTGGTTTATTCAGGAGTATCTCTGGATAGCTTTTGGTAAGGTGACCAATGTGTGCAGCAGGGTACTTCTCAGACAAAGTATGGGTCTGACTTCTGGAGCTATCCTGTGTGAACTTGGTTGGGTCTGATGGGACAGAGGGATTGCTAGGCTATCTGAACCGAGGTGGCCCATCCTGTCCAGTGGAACTGTTGACATTCACCGTCACCCATACCTCCTTTCTTTAACGCTTAAGGCTTCAGTTATTTAGAGATTTTGATATGAAATGCAAAGCATTAGTGAAGTTGGTTATGCCTAGACCAAGGACTGTTTAATCAGCCCATCTTGTTGTAAAAGCAGTCTCTACATTAAAAAAAAAAAAAAAAAAAATTAGAAAGTGGAGAAAGAAATTAACACCAACAGGATAACTAACATTAACTATTCAAAATTTAAAAAGTGTTCAGTTTGGGTTGAACACTGGTTTTGACTTGTTCTTGTGCTTTTTAAAAATAACTGCTTTCCATTCACCAGTTTTGTATAAAAGAAAAGATATATTCTGTGATGAAACAGATATTTTTTTTTTTTGGTATTATTAATAGAATTTACAGTACATTAAAGAGAATATGTTTTAATGGAAATCACTTATTTGCTTTGAAGCCAGCGTTCAAACCAATGACGGAAATGGATGGCAATAAATAGTGAAAACTTATCACTTTATCACTTTATTCATGAAAGAATTAATTTATCTTAGCAATTAGTCATTTTTGGGGGGTAGCTGTAATTCATATTTCTTAAGATAGCTTTATTTAAATATAAATTGGTTGGAGGGAGATAAGGATTTTTTCCCCACAATATTATATCCCTCCTCCATAGGCAATATAAAGAACAAACACAGGAATATTTTTTTTCCTACTTTCTTTCAAGTAGGCTTGGGAATTGGTCCAGAGGTTTTGACATCAAAATGCCCATTTCCTGCTGCAAATGCGTTCAGTCTAACACTAGCTGACAGCTAAGCACCCACACAGTCATTCATTCACTGTCCCTACATGAGCAGAAGGTGGAGAGAGAACAGGAAAAGCAAGAAATCCTGTGAGTCAAAATGCAATCAGTTTAATGATGGACAGGAGGAAAAAAAGACAAAGTGATGCAAAAGCAATCATTCATCACCTCCTAAAGCAGGCTGAACCTCAGACAATCTGAGCAACAGCTACCCTGGAATCCAAGCCTCTGTACCCTCTTTGTCTACCCATTTTTTTATTGCTGAAAGTGACATTACATAGCACAGAATATTCCTTTGGCCACTCCGTGGTCCCATCTGTGTCCCCTCCCAGGTCCTCACTCACCCCCAGCTAATTCACTTCATGGCAAGTAGGGTGGGAAAAAGAGAAAGTGTTTCTGCTGTGCAAGCACTGCTCAGGAGTAACCAAAACATTAGTGTGTCACTAGCACTCTTTTAACCACAAATCCAGAACACACATTGTACCAGCTGCTGTGAAGGATGTCAAATCTATTCCAGCCAACCTCAGCACAAAAACTGAATTCCAGTTTTCAGAATAAGAAGGTACATGAAATGGGTTGCTAGCCTTTAAAATAGTTAGAACCAGATGACTTATATCAGCAGAAGATCTGGTCCTGCATATCTTATGTATTAGTTGAAGATCAAAAGCCAATCCAAAATCACCTTGTTCAAACAACAACATACACGATTGAATGGGAGAATTAGATGTTGCATACATGACAAAAATATGTGTAGTCTAGTAATTTGTAACAAGACTGATCACTAATTCATGATGAACAGAAAAAAAAAAATCCATAAAGACTGATTATCCTACAGTCATTTAGAAAAAAAAGTTTATTGTAACTTCTTAACAAGAATGTGGTACTGGTCACAAGCTGAGTTTACAAAAAACATGATTTGAAGCTTTTTGGTAGTACCTGAATTTTTTAACCAAAAAAACTGTTATAAGTGAACAAAGACTTCTTGACTTTGGAGAAGTCATTAATTTTGTTATCGTGTTCTGTAAAGGACCAAGAGAAAGTTTCTATTAGATCTGCAAGGCAGCAGGCTAACTGAGGGCTGGGTGTGACATATGTTGTATATTGCTTGTATGTTAAGAGATCAGCTGTACATTTTTCAAATGAAACACCAAGTTAGCTGGAATTTCTGATACTAACTTTTTTTACTTAATCATGCACCCCAAGGACAGAGAAATGTGAGTGTGCTAGTAACAAAGTTCAGCAAAAAGCACACAGGAAAATGTAAGCAAAGAAGTTTGGACCTGCAAATCAAGCCTCTTCTCTCCTCATGCCACTTAAACTCTGATTCTGTAAAAGACTTTTTTTACTTTTAAGGCTATCAAGAATATAACCTAACTCTAGATGTTTTGGTGCCTCTAGCCAAGGCACAGATAGAAAATGACCCTCTTTCCTGAGTGTTGGTACTGATCGCCCCTTACCACACAAGTAAATGAGTAGGGAATTCGTTTAAGCGGAAAGGAGGGCCTAGGGTTCAAGCCTCACTTTCAACTACTGCAATTCAAACTTGTTTTCCAACAGTCAGAGGCTATTTGGGGCTGAAACACTTCCTTGTGCTGAAGTACAGCAATTCTCTTGATGAGGGAGAATGAAATCCCAGGTTTTGACTTGTGCTTCTAGTGCTGCTTTATATATCAGAGGCATGAATGAAATGTATGCTTGGGCCTGTCGCTGGGGTTGTGTGGATGATAGCAGTCTGGTAATTGGATGACTGAGATCAGCACTTGTTTTACTTCTAAAGCTCAGTTGTGTTGGTTTAGAAACAACTGTCTTACGGATTTGTTGGGCGTTCCATCCAAGACTTAGTTTTATTATAGGTCAGTTTAAAATCAGTAAAACTCTGTGAGCTGACAAGAAAGGCACAAATTTTTTGTGAAGAGTCAATATTGTACCCAGACTGTACAACTGGCACCCTAGTCCTGTTTGGATTTAAAACAGAGATCTCATGCTGGAACTCCTCTTCAAGTGCCTTTTAAAGACAGGTTCCAACTGGTACCTATTTAGAGCATGTAAATGTACAATAATAAAAGCATGCAGGTTCCATCTTTGCCAGTGCAATTTAAGTTCTCTCTCTTATTATTGTAAGAAGCTCTCATCTTCTTGGGCTATGTGTTGTCAATCATATGGATATGTATTCTTATCAGACTTTATTGGACAAATGTAGCACAGGTTTTCTTTCCTGTCTTGAAAGAAAGCAAATGAGATTGACTAAAAGTATACCAGTACATACACAGTTTTTGTTTTCTATCAAAAAAATCTATTGGATTTTTTGGAGAGTTTTCTGCAAAAGGAGGACTCTGGTACGAGATATTTCCCAAGATAAAATACGTATTTGAAAACACAGGAATTTGGCTTATCTGGAAAGTTCCCACACAGTTTACCACATTTCTTTTTAATGACTGTAGAAGCCTCCCACTGCTTATAAAGTGATTGTTACATTAATTAGAGGGTCTGTTAGACAACTAATCCTCAAAAGCTTCTAGGAAATGATGAGCATGTGAATGTTATGATGTGAAGAAGCACATCTGTATCTCAAATTAGGCACAGGAGCTGTTAGTTACCTGAAACGAAAGTAGGTTTTGGTGCTTCGTAGATTTATATATGTTGTCGTCTTTCCACCACTCAGATCCATCCGCTGTTGGGAAAGAAATGTGAGACTTTCATGCTGTGACTATTACACTCCTCTTCAATTATCATGTGAAGTGTCTATTGAAAGTGCTAACCCTATTATCAGCTATACTGGCCACCAAAACAAACACCTCTGAGAACATGAGAGTTTCTAAAATCTGTAACTGTGCGTAGCAGTTGCCATGCAAACTGGTACTAATGTACTCTGACAAAATCAACAAGAAACTAATTTTTTTTTCTTTTCTCAAGATCTATTAAGCACAAGGACAGGCAGAAAATAGTTAAACCGGCATGGTGTGTAATGCAAAACAAGCTTGAAAAGATTTATTAGCCTGGAGAAACAAAAGTGCTTGAATTAATTCCATGACTTTAACTTCAGGGTTGCTTCTATAGGGTCTTTTTCTGGAAAAAAAAATTACTTTATTAGTCCTTCAGCCATTGCTCCTTCATACTGTTGTCATAATGCTACTGGTGATATGTGTTTGTTTTGGGTTTTGGTTTTTTTTTTTCATGTAACTTAAGCGCTTACTTTTTAATTCTCCAAGAATTTACTTTGTGTAGAGGGTCATCAAACAGTAAGTGCTCTTTGTCAAGATGCTTAGTGCAGATTTGCACAGTGGACAAAACTGGTGCCATGTGGCTTTTCTCTAAAGCTTAGATGCTGCTATTCTTTGTGAGACAAGTGTACATGGAGATGTGAGAGAAATGGAGAAGGTTGGGCAATGTTTGTATGTGATAGTAGACATGATGTATGTATTGCAGGTGAAACCAATTTACTAGTGTCTATAGGAAGTAGATGGAGTAATGGGCACAAGCAAATTCTACTGGATTTTTGATCAAGAGAAGTCATCGAGGTATATGTTTCAGTAACTATAATTAAGTTATATTTCCTAATCAAATAAGATGCTCATGTCTGCTTGGTAGGATGGTCTATATCACCTGCATGAAAGTAACTTAATGGTAGAGAGCAACTGCCTATATACTCATTAGTAACACATTGTAGGAAGGAAGATTGGAAAGTTTCTCCATACACGTGTGATGGCTTTGCATGTCTTTTAAAATTCACGTTAGACGTAGGCTTAGTTTGGTATGTTCCAGAGCAATAATACATAAACAATCTCCATTGAAATCATGAACACATAGCTGCAGTGACTGCAAACTCAACTCTTTACGCATAAGTGTTTTTCAAGCTTTACCCTTGTACTGAGCAACCTAGTGCCATGATGGGTGAAATGATTTCTACATACTGTCACATTTTTAAAAAGAATCAAACCAAAACACAATAAAAGAAAACACACACACACACACACACACAAAGAGAGACACAGAGAGAAGAAAATACTTATGGAAGAGTTTGAATGTTCCTTTTGGTTCAACTTGAACAACCAAATATTCTAGTTCCAAGAAGCTAGCATAAATTATGTATCTGCATCTTTTGTCTTTACTCTGATTGCTATTACTTCCTAAAATGTATCTTTTAATGACTTTTTGAAGTATCATTAGTACATTAAGAAAAACTGTAACACTTGATTACAACTTTGGATCCCATTAAAAACCACGTCTTTCTGTCTCCTAGAAAATGTGAAAGTTAGGGCTCTTTCCTGCAGGGTTGCAAAATGGGAAATAGATTTGCTGTTACATGACTCTTTCTGCCGCTTACTGTGACATCATTAATCTCAACAACTCTTTGGGACCTGAATTCTGGAGCAGGTCCCCCACCAAAGAACCTTTCCATGGTGAATAACTAAGTTGAAAGATCTTAGTGCATTCCAACATGGTCCCTTCAAGAGGAAGGGAAAGACTGAAGAAAATGTTTCCCCGACAGCAACATCGCACATTCTTTAGTAACTTCTAATAACTAGAATAAAGAGGAAAACAGACACTGTTTACAGCAAGGGTAATTTTTTGTGTTCTCTACATGAATTACTAAAGTGAAATGATATTCCTGAGAACAGCAACAATGTTGCTATAATCAGAGTAAAAATACCTTAGTAAAGAAGCTTCAGATACTGAAAAGTTTATTTAAGCATACTTGCTCCAGCTTTTGAAAACTTGTCTGATACCTGAGTAAGGTTAAATTCAATTTTAACATCCTTCCAGTGGTCTTCAATAAAATTCGGATGTTGAGGACCAAAAAAAATGAATAACTGGAGATGATACTCAAGTAGTCTTAATTTCATCCTGTTTTGAGCATTGCTTCCTGTGTCCATAACAATGACAGTCTCCCAGTCTTTGATCTATAGAGATTAGAAGTGCCTTTGAAAAAGTAAAACACCATACCTGGCCCACAGAATGGGTCTGTTCATCCTTTACAATCATGAAATTTTGCTTAGGCAATCTCTGCTGACTTTCACCACTGAAAGAACACTGTAGTTGCATAACCTCTCTCTGCTAATGAGGCCATCTGTTCTGCATATGGATATGTGAAGAGAAAATGATGTGGGAATTGGTGTGCTCTACTGTGAAAAGTTTGGGGGGTTGTTTGTTTGTTTGTTCCTTATAACTTTTATAAGATTGCAAAGCTAGATACTGTTGGGTAGTAGCTTTTACAAGGCTTTGACTTCCTCTTTGTTTGGACTGTCATTATGAATTGACATAGTATGAATTTGAGGCAGCTAACTGCAGGTGAGAAAGAACACAAACATGGATTTTTCCTATAACTGGATACTCATTATGTGATATTTACATTACCTAGAAGAGGGATCTATGTGATAATAGTTGAACATGAAACTGGGAAAGGAATTTGTTATTTTTTCTTTTAAAAAATTTTTTGTCAGATCATTTATCTATATCACAATAATGCTCTAGATCTTTTGTGGATTTTGTGAAGCAGAGATTTCTCTTGGGTACAAACACTCTTCAGGTTTTTGCTTTATTTTCAGGACTAGGGGGAGAAAGAAAGATGAAATGGATGACAGAACTGCATGAACTTATTCAAATGACAACAAATAGTTACTAACTAAATTCTGAAAATTCACAAGTTTTGACAATAGCAATTGTGTATATATTTGGAGTGTCACTTGGATGAGTCTGATCATGTCACGTGTGGGAGGAAAACTCATCTTCAGACATTAATGTGAACTAAACAGAACTAAACGAAGATACACTTTTGAGCATATTTAAAACAAGCTGTTGACTGACCTTTTCTTTCTTTTTAGTATCCTGCAAACTTCAGCAGAGAGTTCCTTTTCTTTCCCTTTATTCCTTTATTTTTATTCCTCTATTGTGTTGTCAGGCTTGACTACATATTCACCAGCAGGTACAGACGGATGCCATACATTTCTGATTAAGTATCGAACCTCAAATATATTTAAACTATTACTTGTGCTTGAAAAAGAACCAATGCACTTTGAATGCAGATGCATGCTCTCACACATTCTCCCAGGATTACAAGTTACCTCAAACTTTATTTCTGTTAACAGTTGTTGGGTATTCAGAGCCATTACTGGTTAATGCAGTATCTTCATAATTATATTTTAAATGGTTGCAGTAATGTAGAACAGAAAGTGATTCCTGTTATATCCTTCAATTTTGGAGATATGATCAAGTCAGATATATGAATTCTGGGTGACAGTTATTAAGCTTCAATTAGTATTCTTTCTTAAAATGATGGGAGAAAAAGGCATAATGGAATGTGTTATGTAAGTTATGTCTTTGGCAAGATACATAAACAAGAAAAAATGAAGGGTTTTCTGTTGTGAAAAAGACCCCTTTTAATTAAGGAAAACAAATCTAATGAGAATCCAGCAATTTCAAGTTATGCATCATAATGAAAAGCAGTACAAGACACAAATTGGTTCGTGTATATCTAATTCAAGTCATCAGAGGATACCCAGAAAGAAAAAACATCACAAACTGTGAATGCAGTAGCATCATTTAACAGTTTAAATAAGACCTTCCCACTGTCAGTATAGTTAAAATATCCACTTCGTGGGCTATCTATATGTATTCAGCTCAAGTACAAATGTGAAAACAAGAAACCCAACCAAGTGAACTACACCAGAAGTGCATAGCCCATTTGTGCAGAAATTCCAACTCGAGTGAAATTCAATGGCCAGAAATACACAGTGGAATTGGTCTTCCACATCTGAGTAAATGAGAAACTGGAGTATCCAGAGTTGATCCTGATAATGTAAGTGCCTGAGAGAACAATGTAAATGTAAGCATTTGCAAATGCATTTGAGCATGCAGGCATTTAGCATCTCCAACATAATGTCTGCCTACAAAGAGCTATGAAGGTTCCTGTAGACACATTAATTCGTTGTTTCAACAACAACAACAAAGTCACTGATGATGAATTTTTTAATAAGATGTGGTTGTAAATTGCATTTTTTTAGTGACTGAAAATGCTTGCTCTGCTTTAAGACTGAAACTAATATAGCTGCTGTGTGGTAGGATACTGTTGAGCAGCTGGAGAATACGTAAACCAGGACACATCTTTGATATTTAGAACAACATGTAAAGCTTGGAAGAAGCTTAAAAAAAATAACATAAAATTGAGATAAAGAACTTTCTTTGTAACCTAAGCAATGCATGGATCACACCATCCGTATTATCATCACCTATTCTTCACAAGAATCAAAATTTGTGCATCGTTTACTAATAACATCATTGTTGAAACTGTCTATAAGAGTGTCCATGTCTGTTCTTTGGCCTCTATATGCTATGCTGTTGCCTGTATAGAAGAAAGTGTTTGCAACTGGAAAAGATGTAGGTTACAGGTTTATTTTGATCTTGTATGTCCACAAATATTCATAATGAACTTTTTTTCCTCTCTCTCTTTTTGTATACACACACACACACACACACACAGAGTATTAACAAATAGGCAAGCTTCAACCTGCTGTCTTATCTAAGCTACTTTTCTGAGTCACAATTTAACTCTTCTCTATAAGCCACCAAATATTATATACAAACCAAACCTACTGGTATAAACTGGTACAGCATACTTGAGATTTACTTTACCAAGAAACCAACATATGAAAACACTTACTAGCAGTTTTGATAGTATCTAACTTATTTGTTAGAACATAAGTGGTACTAAGGAGCAGGGTACTCGTTTTGTATTGTCATGTGTTTTATTTTTCAGTCTGTAAAATCTGTTCATCTTTATTGCATATTTAAATTAGGATTTTCTTTGAGAAGAAAATACACATTAGGAACATTAGGTATCATGAAATAAAAGCTCATAAGATGGAAAATAGTGCAAGTACCCAAATGGTCTCTAAATGAAAATATTTTTATCTCTTAGTATGATTGCTCAATCTCTTGTTTTTGACAGTACACAGCTCGCTTGTGCCTTTTCGTCTTAACATTCACTGTTTTCGTAAAATTTCTGACCTCCAGTGAGCATATTGGCTACCAAATATTTGCAATCCAGTAGTAAAATTTCAGAGAAGAAAACACTTAGTGTAGTACTTGTAATGTTAATTTTGTTGTGAGAGTAGAGGACAAACCAGCAGCAGGAACTGCCTGGGGTATGGTGCTCTTAAATGTAAGCAATAACTACTTAAAATGCCTACTGGGAAGCCAGTGTAGCATGTTTGTATCATGTAAAGAACATGAAGATATGTAGGTCTGAATTAAAATTGTGTGAGAGATAACTTGAAGTAGAGACATGATATTAGGAAGAAAAAAGAGAAGGCCAGCTAGCAGAATTAATGTTCCCCCCTTCTGACTCTAAACTACCAAGGAAGTTTTGCTGTTAGAAAAACCTTATGTTTGTGGATTTTTGTGTGTGCATTAATCCTTACACTGTATATCTGTACATCTTTTGAAATGCTTTTCAAATTAATAAGAATAGTCAACAGGCTAACATTTTCCCCTATAGAAGTACAGGTGGTACAGATTTGGTATTAGCATATCAAAGGTGACTCAGAATAGACCTTACATTGCAGCACATGGCAAATATTTCCTTACAGACACATATTCTCCAGTCCTTAGTTTGAAGTGCTTTATTTTGCAGCAAACCAATGCTTTTGTGTTTTGGCCTCAGCGTACATTTGTAGAACTAGGACAAATAAATGCCTGGGTTATAAAAAGTTAATAAAACCAGATGCTCTTAACAGCCCAGTATATCAGTATTCCATGTCTCAACATTGGTGCTGTTTTATGTTAAGATGAAGGAAAAGGTAGGAGGGTAGTAGCTTAGGATGAAATGGCAAAAGTGTATGACTGGGTATAAAATAAAGAAACTTTACTTATGGAAAGGATGAAAAAAATGAATACTTTATAATAATTAAAAAAACAACCCTTTGTGTAGACTCTATTATGAGGATTATTGTGAAGAAACCCATCAATCATTCCCAGGCATAATGCAATGTGGGAGTCATGTACACGAGGACATCACTTGCAAAATTTGTCAAAGTAAAAGTGGGTCATTAATGATGAATGCTCCATATCAAACTGAGAAACAAGAGCTATGCCTTAATATTTTCATCCAGATAATTGGACATTCCCTGTTAGCTTGGTTAGTTCAGCCAATGGGCAGTATACTTTTCTGTTGCTTAAATGTATAGCAGAAAACATGACACGAAGCCTTTTAATTTGGTAGAACTTTTTACTCAGAGGAGGGAGAAGAACAAGGAAAGCAACTTCTGTCCTTCCTCTGTTGTACCTCTGCAGTCATTCTTTGTGATGTGAAACAGCTCTACCTTTCTGTCTTCTCTGTTACCCCCCTTCTCTGAATACATATGAACTCATGCTTTAAAGATCTATCTGCAAGGCAAACAGCAGGCTAGGAATGCACTTCAGTAAATCCAGAGTAAGTGGTTGGCTTCTGGATTTTTGATTTTTTTTTTCCTTATCCTAACAAACACATTTTGCCTGATATTAGGGATATGTATTTCTAGGATCATTTCACGATGGCTAACTTTTATTCAGAGTCTAATGACAACTGAAAACATGAATACATGAATCATGTTTTATCTTGAAGAAAATTCTCAATGTAGAAGCAATTACAATAGAAACAAGATTTTATTTTTCTAAATGCACAAATAGAAAAGTAATGAAAATTATGAAGTTGAGAGTTGCAACATTGTTAGATTCACTAAACTGCAGAAAGACTTTTCCTCATATTTCTCCTGTTTTGTCTGTTATCTCTGTGGCTAACATGCTTGCCCAGTCTAAATGTTACATTTCAGTTCATTTTTTTTTGCCTGAGGGATTAAAAGTTGCACTTGTAATCTTCTTAGCCTATCTATCAGGCTGTGATCACCTATGAGGAAGCATTAGCTTAGTCCTTTTTGTTTCTAGCTCTTCCACTGTAAACTACACTTGGTGAGTGAAGCAGCTATTTTCAAGTTATTGGAAACAACCAACCAACTAACCAAAACCCCAAACAAACAAACCCCCCCCCCCCCAAAAAAAAAACCCAACACAAACAAACAAACCCCAAAAAACCCCAAACCAAAACAAACTAACAACCACCAAACAAACCATCCCATTCAAGACCACTGTAAATCTCTGCAAGTCGGGTAACTGCTTCAACTTATGTGTTTCACATGTTGAGTTAGTGTTACCACATCTCTTCTGAAGGCTTTGCCTCCATTTTTCTCTCCTCCAGACCCATGTGCTGAACTTGTCAATATTGTAACTCCTGTGCAAGCACTAGTGATGTGGCAGTGAAGGATGAAGACACTAGTGGTGACAGTGAAGACGGGGAGATATATATTTTCTAAAATGTACAGATTTACTAGCAGCTTTATAAGTAGACTGAACATCCTCACCACATCAGTCATGGTTTTATTAATATATAACTGGGAGGTGTGGGAATACCTGAAAGAAAGGAAGTCACTTCCTTTGGTGGGAACATCTTGAACTGGCAGTATAACCACATCCTGAGAGAGTTGCAGAGGCTCATACCATGAAGTTTCTTATTTTTTAATAAAAGAGTGGTATTGTTGCTGTATTTCATTTCACGGATCGAGTCTGCAGATTCTGTCTCAAATTTACTAATCTCATGGCAAAAATTATCAATAAGTACTTATTGTAATATTTCCTACCTTACTCCCCTTTCTACTTAGATGGTTTGCCTTAACATGTGTATATATCAAGAGTCTTTCTTCCCTCTCTTTTGTTGGCCATGTCCTCCATTTTAATTTGTAGTTGTAAAAGTTTGTTGCTCTGTAACATATAGGTTTGTAAATACAATATTAATTTTTGATACTTGGAAGGAAAAGTTTAGTCCTGTATTTAAAGACTATGATTCTGAACCCATAAACCTGTCCAGGACATTCATCATCACAAACTCCTCCTTGACTTTAACATCACTTTAAAAATCCAAATGTGTTGGCCTGCAAAAAGAATTTTAATGTCCAAAGGCAAAAGTTCAGGTATGTGAAACAGTGGGCTCAGACACATGTTGAGTCATAAAGAATTGGTTTGCTGTGTGGTTTTTGGTTGTCTTAGTTACATGGAATCAGAGCTGGTGTAGTTACAGTGCTGTTAATGTGCTTAAGGTATGAAAGAATCTAAAAAAGGTTTGCTAGAGAAAGCTGCAGTTCTCTCTAAATTATTATTTTCACCAGCATTAACTGATAGAGTAGCAGCAATTACAACTCACCTTTTCCACCGACAGACTGATGCTCTGCTCTGTTGAGGAATGCACTATGAAGAAATTGCTCTGCGATGGCAAACAGAGTTCATCTTTTTATATGGAGTTCTCTGAATTAATTGCCTATCGTATACCTTCTATCTAGTACACATCTTTTTTTCCAGTTTAATATTAGTGTTTAAATGTCACCTTGTCATCCCTTGTTTTATGCTGGCAGGGGTTATTATTCGCTTAGTATCAGTTGTCTTGAGTTTGAGGTATTTTTCGTCTTTGAAATTGTGTTCCACGTAATGAAATTATTGAAGTGCCTTACCAGAAAGAAACACCACCAAATCCATGAGATCAGTAGCCTTTACAAGACCTTAGTGACTAATCCACTTACCTAGAGCAATGAGAAGATGCTTCATACTACTGCCTCAGGTTTCAGGATCCCAGTTGGAAAGAAAGTTTTTCTTGAAGGGGAGTCCTCATTCCTACATGTATATTGTTAGCGATCTAATTTTTGAAAAATCATTCTGTAGGTAATGGGAAACAATTGAATACCCAAATATTTTTTTTTTTTCTGGAGGGGAGGAAGGGATGTATTTTCATGCAGAGAGTAGCAATGCAAATGTGTTAAAATGGTGAGGCAGAGCAGCGATAAATGAGGCTGATACAGCTTAATTTTAATTTTTATTTTCAGGGTACAAAAATAGCTGTTAGAAACCTTATTAGGTGAAATCTCCAATAAAACAAAAAAAAAATAACAAATAAGGTGAGATAAAAGATGTAAGCATGAGTGAAAATCTGCTGGCATATAGCAGAGAATTAGAAGAATTTTTAAACTAGTGCCAGGAGGTGACAGAATTTTGAGCACCTTTGCTTCTTTTTTACAGTTTATCAGAAAAGGAGAAGAGATAGATAACAAGCAGATGTAACTTTAAAAGTCTTCTCTATTTTGATCTTCAGATCAGATCCCAGGACCCGGAGGAAATACTAGAAATAATAGTTTAAGCTACTTGGTTGAATTCCATTAACATCCAGGTGCTTGCTTAGTATTTTCATAATTTTGAAAGTGATACTTGTTTAGACATTTGCCTTTATGGCAACAGGACTTGACAGTTCTCCATCTCTTCAGTGGACTTCTTTGAACAGGCTCAAGCTTCTTCAACCAATGTTTTCCGTAATCTTGAGATTTGTCAATCTGGTGCACACACACACACACACACACACACACACACACAACCCTGTATGTCCTCTTTCTACACTTTGTCACCTAAAACTGTAGAGGTTTCATTTAAATCAGCCTAGTATGATTTACTGTGGTGACAAAGCTGCTATCAATGCATGCAACTAGCAGATGTGTTAAGGTAGATTTTAAATTGTATTTTATTTTGGCTTTCCAACTTTGCACCACTACCTGACCATGCTGCCTCAGGAAGTTAGTTTCTTAAGCTATCTAAGCCATTCAAATTTAGACTTATTTTCAAACATGACATGAGAATACTTATACAACTGGGAGGCTAAGTAACTGAGCTTAGCTGTATGTTGTCGTGCCGACTGCTGTCTCCTGTCCCTCGATACCCCTCCGCTCTCCAATTCATCTCCATGTTGAACTGACGGATTAGATGCCACTTCTGCACATCTCCTAATGGGAAAGGGCGAGTCCGGGCGACCACTCAGTTCTTTAATACAAAGAGAAATAGACCTGCAAAGTAGCCTTCTGTCTCTCCTCTCCCAGGGATTCCATGCAGGATTTCCACACTTCCAACAAACTGATTTGAAAGGATACTTCACAGGAAGAACAGAAGCCGGGGTAGGGGAGGGAGGGGACGAATCGTCTGGCGGGAAACCCTCCGACCCGAGGGTTGCGCTCCCCCGCTACCACCCACCCTCCTTGACGCAGCGGGGCTCGCGATCCGCAGCACCCAGCCTCCCCGGAACGCGCTGGGCACTACTGCCCCAACGCCGGCTGGGCGGGGGGGCTCCCGGGATGACATCATGGGGCGGGGCGCAGGGGCGGGTGGCGGCGCAGCGGGCTGGCGGCTGGGCGCGCGGCGGCATGGGGCTGAGGGCGCAGCCCGGCAAGCAGCCGGCCCCGCCGCCCCGGCAGCCGGCTCCCTGAGGCACCTCGGCCCGCCGCCGGTGAGTGGGCGGGGGGCGGCACTGCTCGGCCCGGCGCGCCGCGAGGAGGGAGAGGGAGGGTGGAGACCGCGGGGCACATGCCGCTTGCGGGCGCTGCCGTTTTTCGGGGGAGGATTGGTTTGGGGGTTTTGGCCTTTTTTGCCCCCCTGTGTGTGTTTGTTTGTGGGTTTTTTGTTGTTTGTTTGTTTTGGGAGGTGGGGTGGCGGTGTTTTCTGTTTGCTTGTTTGGTTTTTTGCATTTTTTTGGTTTTGGTGATGGTGATGTTTGGCAGTTTTGAAGAGAAGCCCCAAAAAGGCACTCGCGCAGATTCCTGCTGCCGTGCTCTTGCTGTCGGCCAGCTGCGGGTGCGGACGGGCACAGAGAGTTCCGCCAACCCGTCGCCTGCTGTCATTACTCAGCTGGCCCGGCACTTCTACCATCGCTGGTACGGAGCAGCCGGCCCCGGGTGCTCTGGCTCTTCGGCCTGCAGCCCGTGCGCTGCTGGGACTTGCTCTTGCTCTTGCATCGCATTGCCCCAGCTCGGAGACAGACCCCGGGAGGGAGCAGCCCTCGAGCGCCCAAGCCGTCCGCCAGCCACTCGGGGAGCCCCCGCTGCTGCGGGCACTGCCGCTCGAGCTGCGCGCTCCCCGCTGAGCCTTTCGCTGGCGCCACTCTAACCCCGTTAGGGACAATGTCACATCCTTCTCAGCTCAACACCGGAGTAAATGCTGCTTTAACGTCAAGGGTTTTCCCAGTAAGTGTGGCACGCAGGGGCTCGGTAACAGGAGGAAACTCGGTTTAGAAAAAGCTGCCTGGGAAATGTGGGAGAACTTATCCTTTGTTGTAATAATTTTTTCCACCTATTTTTCTTTTAGTTGATATGTTCTGTGTGTGGGAATGGGGATAGAGGTATCAATTCTTGTAAAACGAGAGGCTAAAAATTCTGAAAATGCAAACTAAGATTTTGAGGCTTCCACTACTGTCACCATGTCTTGCTGTCACTTTCTACCTAAGATTTCTCCAAATCTTTTCCCATATCCCTTGTGTTTTGATCAGTCTTCTGGGGAGCACATGTGGCAAATGCCTTCTCTCCTTCCCCACCTCCTTGTACTTGCGAGTTGTGGTCAGGAAGAAATCGAATGGAGAGGCCTTCCACTTAAGTACTATTTAAATTGTCTTCATTGTCTAATAGAAAGGTGACGAACTGTCTTGTGTATGTCCTTCTCCTTTTGAAATGCTACGAAGTTCAATTATCTTACTGGCTACAGAGATCTGCAAATCTGATAGTAATTACAGTGTGTTTGCTTAAATCCCTGTGATAATGGCACGGATTGAAGTAAATATACGAACTGATGTACTGCCCGAGAGAATGAGTTTATCTTACAGAACATATTCCTTATACTACTGAACAGCTAATATGGACACTGCCACAGTACTTCATTAAGTTGGGAGCTAATTAGCTGTTTCTTACAGCTAGAGCTCTAGATTTTAATTAGAGTTCTTGTCATCAAGTTTAATGTGATTAAAGCAATGCCAAAACCACTCTGGGTTTTTCAATGTTTGTTTAAAAAAGCAAAGAAAAACAAAAAGAGCTCTTTGAACTTCATGTTGAAAAACAAACTCTTCTGTTTGGGGCTCTGTCTGACTGCTGGATTGGGGCGGGGAGGAGGGGGGTTGTGAAAAGATGCGTGCTGTGTGCATCTTGTACTAGACCGAGGAAGGAAGCTAATTACTGGCAATGAAAATTACAGCTTTGCTGTTCACTGGGCATTGGTTTCAATTGGAAAGGCACCATTTGAAAAGGAAAATTATCCGGCAAAGCTATCTGTGAGCAATTCAGGTGCATTTCCAAATGTTCAAACTGTATATAAGAATGTGTTTGGAGACACAATGATAATGCTTCCTAATAACTGTAAAAACTCTGCGGTGTCTAATATTCCTGATGAAATATCTCATCCAAATTTACATAAAGCTGCCACCATTAAATATTGCCCTCCATTCATCTCACATGCATACTTCTGTCTTCTTTCTGCTGATGAACAGTCATTTTGGACTTAAAAATGAAAATTAATAGTACAGCTCATCCATCCCTGCTATATTTTTGAGAACTTCCTTACACTTTTTGGCAGGTTGGCAGATTGGCAAACTGATAATTCCTGAGGCAGTTACACTGATTAGACTTGCATAGCAAGTTTGTTCTGTATATTTCACAGCACTCTTGACACTTCATAGGAAGAGTTTAATGTTTTTCTTGTGACGAGATTTAGCAGTGGGTGCTTTAAAACACAGTAACCAAAGTTTTGTGGAAAAGGCATGCTGAATGAATGACACTGTTTTAAAGTCCATGGATGGGTCAAACTAGCAGTGCTTGAAGCTCTCCTATGTGGGACTAACCAGCTGACTGTATCTCTAAACTTGATTTGTTTCAGTGTTGAATCTGGTCAGAGCTGTGGTAATCCTCATGTCATAACAGAAAGTTCTTCTGTCCATTCCAACATTTAAAGGTTAAAATGTTATTATCATTTAATAGTGACTGTATTCTGTACAAAAGAAACCTCTTTGCAAAATCTTGGATGTTAAATTGACATCTCTAGATACTTGCATTCGAGGTGCTTCACTGCTCTGGTGTCAGGTATTCTACCAATAAACCCTGTATAATTAAGTGTCTAAGTAAATGTGACTCATTTTTCCATGCTGTGATTATTCCATATGTTTAACTACAGCTCACATCAACAAATATGGTGTCAGTATGGATAATGAGATAAACTGTTTGTCTTGGGATTTTTTTGTTTGATGTGGGATTTCTGTACACGCCTGTTACAATTAACTCTAATTAATATCCTTATAATAATCATCTGTCTTTTCTCATGTGGACGAATCAAGTTCATGTACTCGAAGTACTAATATGCAAAATAAAAGTACTTACTAGATTTAAAAAAGATCTTATTAACTAGACAGTCCTGAGAAACCTTAGGTGTGTTCTAGGAACAAATTTCCCGAAATATGCACTACTACACTCCCAGTGTAATAGCATGGGAACTGGAAGTTTCTCTGTAGCTTCCAGAGACTTACCGGAATGGTTCATCTAGGAGGGGATGCATCTCCTGCCTGTCTTTTCCCCAGTTGTATGTATCTGCTTGTAATTTTGGTCCTTCTCTCTCTTTTCAGTTATTTCTGACTTCTGCTGCCACAGCCATGCTGCTGTCAGATACCTGTTTGCTATTGTGGCTGCCTTTTGGCATTGCCACCTTACTACTTGTAGGTTTTCAACTTTGCTTTTGTTTGGATTTTGTGTATATACATTATACCTTTATTAATCCAGTAGATTTAATATTGTGTAGCATACATGACAATGAAATCATATGCCTTGACTTGAAAAAAATTAGGATCTTTAAAAAGAAACAGCTTGTAATGTAAAAATACATCCACAATAGCCTCATCATCTTAATAGCAGTGTAAATTCAAATAATGACTTAATAGAGGAACTTAAACCTTTTATGTGATGAGAATAACCTTGTTAATTATCAGAGTTAATGAGGTGCATTAATTTAAAGTGAAGTGAGCATGTCAAGAAAAGGACATCTGCAGGATAATATTTTTCCAAATCATTGAAAAGAGGATTTTCTTCCAGGCAGATGTGTGCTGTTTCAGCCTTTTTTATCAGATTTTTCATGAAAGGGAAATAAACACCTATTAAAGAGCAGATTATATGATATAGTAAAAGCAGTATGAAATGGTAAAAATAACTTTGTTTTGATGGTTCAATGCTTTTTTTTTTCCAAATTTCATCGTCAACCAGGTATACAGTGGAACTTCAATTACAGTTCTGTGATTTGGAAATAGTAGGGAGTTTGATGGTATTCCATTATTCTGTATTGTTTCACAACTCTCTAGGGTATTTCAGTGGTTCTTGTAACTTCATGCAGTTCCTTCTGCACAATGGTTCTCAAGATAAAAAGGCATTAAAGGTGCTTTAGGCAATTGTACTGCCACAGTGCTATGCTGTTAGCTGTGTAGGACCAGTGTACAGGATAGGTATTGTACTATGAGAAGTTTTGGCAGTTTCACACTGTGCTGTATTTCCCACCACAGTTCCTGTGCAGACATGTCATAGGGACAGACAGCTATAGATGGGTCACTCACAGGACAGTCAACAGGACAAAATTCAGGCAGGAATATTGTAAGTCCTTCTACATACAAGCTTCCAGAAATGCTTTTGACACTTTGAATGCCACACTCCTTGTACAAAAACATTCCTAAGATTATAAAAGAGCAATAGATGTAGTATCATCTTCACCATAAAACCAGAAGCTTTTTTTTTCAATAGTCACCTAGCTTGAAGTTAACTTTGAAATCTGAAATGGCCTTCCTCAACTCAGCACTGCCAAAACTTCTCTTAGTACAATATCTATCCTGTACACTGGTCCTACACAACCAACAGCATAGCACTGTAACAGTACAAGTTTGCTGACAGCAAGCTGTGTGGTGCAGCTGACACTGGAGGGCAGGGATGCCATCCAGAGGGATGGAGAGGTGGGCCCAACCCAATCTCATGAAGTTCAACAAAACCAAGTGCAAGGTCCTGCATCTGGGTTGAGGCAATCCCAAGTACCAATATAGGCTGGGCAGTGACTGGCTTGAGAGCAGCCCTAAGGAGAGGGACTTGGGGGTACTGGTGGACAAGAAACTCAATATGAGCTGTCAGTGTGCTCTTTCAGCCCAGAAAACCAACCAGATCCTGGCTGCACCAAGAGAAGTGTGGGCAGCAGGTCCAGGGAAGTGATCCTCCTCCTCTACTTCGCACTGGTGAGACCCCGACCTGGAGTACTGCATCCAGTTTTGGAGCCCCTATCATAATAGGAATATGGATGTGCTGGTACATGTCCGGGGAAGGGCCATGAAGATGATCAGAGGGCTGGAGCACCTCTCCTATGAGGAGAGACTGAGGGAATTGGGGGCTGTTCAGTCCCCAGCTGGAGAGGAGAAGGCTCTGATGTGACCTTATTGTGGCCTTTCAGTATCTTAAGAGGGCCTACAAGAAAGTTGGGGAGGGACTTTTTAGGATGCCAGGTAGCGATAGGACTAGGGGGAATGGAACAAAGCTAAAAATGGGTAGATTCAGACTGGATGTTAGGAAGAAATTCTTCACTGTGAAGGTAGTGAGACCCTGGATCGATTCCCCAGGGAGGTGGTGGAAGCCCCATCCCTGGAGGTGTTAAGGCCAGGCCAGATGAGGCTGTAGACAGCCTGATCTAGTGTGAGGTATCCCTGCTCATGGCAGGGGGGTGGGACCTAGATGATCCTTGTGGTCCCTTTCAACCCTGACTGATTCTATGATTCTGTGATCAGTTTTAAGGGGAAGCCCAAGCCTAGTGTAAGACACTGTAGGACTTGATGAGTGCGGTGAAAGGCTGGGAGAACAACGTGGGCTGCAGGATTAGTCCTAGTGTATTGCTGTAAGTCATTGGCTGAAACACACCTGCTTAGCAGAGGAATGAGAGGCAGCTCTCTGGTTATCAGGGTTGACTGAGTGCAGAGACAGTTGAAATGAACTCTCTATTGTTCTTCTGTTCAAGGACCCTGATGCTGTCAGCTGGAGTAAGGAAAAGCCCTTGCTCAGGAGTAGGCTGTGGAGTAAAATTCTCTTGTGCTAGCACAAAATAGTGTATAACAGGACTAAATCTAAACTTGATTTTCCTTATCTGGGTTCCTCACAGCTAAGAGATAATTTTGGTTCCTAAGGGAAGACTTCATGCTTCAGTGTTTCCGATTTATGAAAGTGGCATTAGGCTGTGTGACCTGTCTCTGCCATGTAATCTATAAACACAAGGACATTTCTGTCCTGGCTTGTGGCAGTCAATATGTTACTTTACATCTACGCTGCTTCTTTGGAGAGCATCACAGAATGTTAGGAGTTGAAAGGCACTTCAAAAGATCACCTAGTTCAACCCCCTTGCCACAACAGGATCTCCTATACCAAATCACACAGGAACATGTCCAGGTGGGTTTTCAGTATCTCCAGAGAGGGAGACTCCACAGCCCCCCTGGGCAGCCTGTTCGGTGTTCTGTTCCCCTCACAGTGAAAAAAATCCTCCTCCTGTTTACATGAAACTTCCTATGCCTCAGCTTCTGTCCATTGCCCCTTGTCCCGTCGTTGAGCATCACCAAGAAGAGCCTGGCTCGATCCTCTTGAAACTTACCCTTTACATATTTATAAACATTGATGAGGCCACCTCTCAATCTCCTCTTCCCCAAGCTAAAGAGCCCCAGCTCTCTCACTCTCTCCCTGTAGGAGAGATGCTCTATTCCCTTAATCGTCTTTGTGGTGCTGTGCTGGACTCTCTGAAGCAGTTCCCTGTCCTTCTTGAACTGGGGTCCCAGAACCAGATACAGTATTCCAGGTGCAGCCTCACCCACACTGAAGTTAATAAGATGAGCAACTTAAAGTAGAATAAAGCCTGCAAAATCAAATTCTGTCAAGAGGAGTATGTGAAAATGATCTCTTTTCTGGAGACACACCTGAGGAGAAGGGGAAAAGAAACAACTAAACCTGGAGTATTTTCTTGGTGGGTTTGTTCCACAAGCAGACTCTTATGCTTTGTAAGGAACTGACTCAAATTTTAAGTCTTTTGAACTGCATTTTCAATAATAGTCTGGTGATTTTTATTCTGTCCTCCTGTGAAAAAAAAGTTTAATTCAAACCCTGTTCAGTCAGTAAGTGCTGAAAATAACCATGTTCTATTTAAGGAGTTCCTCAGTTGCATGCATTTTGCTTTTAGAGAGCAAAACGCAATGTTACAAACAATAAATCTTGGTTATTTGAGAAGAAAGCTGAAGGGAAATGCCAAAATGTGTCAGGGGTGGTGTTTATCTCTACTGAAAGGGTGGGTGACAATTTAAAGAAGTGATGAAAGAAATTTCATGAAGAGGAGGACCAAGGTAGGATTACAGAAAATGCAGTAAGGCCTAAGTAAGCTAAAAGAAAATGAACTCAGGAAGTCTGAGGTAGGGATAGGGTGGAAGTGAAAAGGAGGGGAGGAAGTATCTATGATTGATAGAAAGTAAGTTGAATGATCTGAGTGGATAAGTAGCGGAAACGGGACAGAATTGAGATACAGACCAAAATATTGTGATCACTGAGGAACAGCAGAAGGAAATGTTTTAAGCAGGTACTGTTTTTAACTTTTCAAAAGCCTTTTATTCCCTTCTACTAGGGGACAGCAGTGAGCTAGATGTGGCTGCCCCACAGGAGTGAAGCTGTCGTAGCTCCATGTGCCAGGTCTGACCAGCAGAAAGGCTGAACACAGGTTCCCAGTCCACATGCTCACACATGAATGCATGCCTGCACATGCTCCAGGTGCTGCACTGCAGGCACAGGTGTCCCCATGACCCACTTCGGGCTGGCATTTAGAGTCACTTGCCCCAGTCTCTGGTGGCTAGCAGTCCCACCTCAGTTGCTGCACTCAGACTCCAGTGCACACACACATAGTGAATAAAGTCATTCACCCAGAAAAGAGTTAGAAAGGATTTAATAGGTAGGACAGACTGCACTGATCAGGCATGGGGCATGACCACGGAAGTGAACCAGCCAGCAAACTCTTTGCACAAAACTGGCCCTTTCTATTATGCACTTCTCTGTTTTCTCATGCTTGTTCTTCCCTAAATCACAGAAATCCATCCCTGTTCCTGCCTGTGGTTTCTCCTGTGCAACCCCTAAATACTGTTCTATAGTAACTCCTGTGCAACCCCTAAATGCCGTTCCTCTGCATTTCATAATGTGTCCCACAGTGCTGGGCAGTGACCCCCCATCTGTCCAAGACATGCTCTCCTGTTATAATGATGAGTTTCACACCTGGATGTGGGCTGAAGCTTTCCTGGGGCAGTCCTTGGAGGGGGTCTACATGGGTCCTCCCTCCCACAAAATCGCAAATTCATGTTCTAGCCTGTCATTCTGCATCCCTGTGGTCCTCTGGGCTTGTAGAGAGATGGGCCTGTAATGTTTAATTGCTTCTGTGATGGGCTTAGGAGGAGCTAGGCAGGATATTATTTACCCTGCCCCACCTGCCACTGTCTCTTTGTGCTCCTTTATTGGGGTGCAGATGAGCTTTTATCGCCTAATCTAGCAGTATACAACCATCTTTATTTCCTATGGGAATTTTAAAGACTGCAATGAAAATACTTCCTTAAATAATATGAAGGAATGAAAAAAAAGGGGTTTAGAGCACATGCTACTGCCTCCTTGTTCGACTTTAAGGTGTGGAATACAAGATGTATTGTAAAACCTGTCAAATTAGATTTTTTATTTTAAACCTTGAAAGGGATTATTCAATTAAAGGTCTAGTCAGTAGCAATAAGCAACAGTGCATCTTAGAACACTACTTAAGCATCTGTGAGGAATCCAGGTAATGATAATAGTTACAAAATAAAAACTTTAAGGAGTGCTGGTGATTGCCTGGGGAAATATTGTAGCTAGTAGGATGATTTTGTTTTTTCCCCCAGAATTGCCACCAACATTTCTTCCTTTGTTAAATGTATAAATGTTCTGCAAAGCTGTCGTTAAGATACATTTGAACTCATGAAAGAATGATCATGTTCATTGTTGCAACTAGATTTTTTTGTGTGCCTCAAGACTAGAGACAGGACCCTGCACACAGAAACTGTCAAACTGAGTAAAACCCTGCAAAGGGTAATGAGTAGCTAAAAGTTCATCAGATAGGTTTTCAAGAGAGGGGATGAGGAAATATTGAAAGCCTGGGCTTGTCTAAAAATGTGATCGTATGTCAAAATGTACACCAAGTGACTCCAGTCAACCTAGGAAAGGCATGAACTTACAGAAATAGAAATAAGGATGGAATCTGAGTGCAGATCTTCTGGAAAGTAGAGTGAATAGCTAATTAGGCATTAACAGGCCAGTGTACATTTATTTTTAAGAAAATGCAAAAAATTAATCCAGATGACTGGAAGATTATGGTTTTGACATCAGTATTATTCAAGTTCTTAAACTGTTTTTGGAGAAAAGGATGATTCTGTGCATAATGATAAAAGAAAAATTAGAAAAATATATTGGTATTGGGAATTTACCAAAGAAATTGTTACTAAGGAAGTGTGACAGACCAAAGCCCCCTTTCCTTCAGCTATGCTTATATAGTTGTTTGTATAGCTAAATAAGATAAATTTTGATTTTTAAGAAACAAAACATACTGTCAACCTTTTTTGACATGCATCGTGTCCTGACTTGGGAGGTTGACTTCTCTGGTAAGATGGCATTTGAAAGGGTATGTGAGTATCCTGTAAATGTGTAGGGATCATTACAGGGAAAGAGTTCCTTAGAATAAGGCAATGCTGATATGAGAGCAAAATGACCATATGGATGTGTATAAATTTACTCTAGAAATTATAACAGGGTTTCTAAGCAATAGAAGAGCCTCCCAGTTGAAGGTATTTTATACGAGACTTATACAAATAAAGTATCAGCTGCATATGTTACTGCATAAATGTAAAGTCAAAGAAATTCATGAAGGAACTTTCATAAAGATGATGAGATGTCTGCCAGAGCAAGGAACTAAATTCTTGGAACAAGTGATCTCTTTTCTGTAAAATAAAATTCACAGGAAGTAAGCACATCAATACTGTGAAGGTCCGTTTGACAGCAGGTGCAGCTCTTTCTTTCCATGATGGTAAGGAGATAGGTTTTTCAAGCACAGGCAACCACTTTCAACAACCACAACAAAGCCAAAATGATTTGGAGGTAACAATTTTCCATAGAAAGGCAATGGAAATTTCAACATATGGAAATTAAAAAAATTCCATTGAAAAGCATGGATTGAGTTTTGTTGTGCAAAAGTTCTGAAACAGACAGTTGAAATCATAGTTGAAAAATACTTGTGCTGGTTTGAGGCTAATTGGAATATTTTAATAGACAAAGTTGCACTATAGGCTGTGAAAGGAAAACATCATGATGTCTACTTCACTCATAGGCTTGCTGGAGAATTGTTTGGGAACACTAACCAAAACAATTGATAAGTCAGTTGCTCTCTGTCACTTGCTTGAGCAGGAGCTGCTGGTGTGATCTAGCAGCTTCTGGGCTCTGGCTCCTCTGCTGATTAATCCTCACTAACCACTTTTCTTCTAACCCCCTTGGCCGATCCTCCTAATTTACCTTGCACGTAAGGCAAACCTTGGGGTAAGGTACAGGGGTGGGGAGAAGGTGGAAGGGTGGTTGGGAGCCCCTCCTGGGGTCTCTGATTTCTGGGAGGGGAGTTGTGTTGCTGTATTACCTTTTACTTGTATATTTCTGTAAATATTGTGTATATAGTGTAAATATCTGCTGTACATTGTGCAAAGCTGTAAATAGAGCTTCATCATTTAACTTCCAGCCGACTGAGTGCTAGTCTGGGTCATTTTACAAAGTGTGGGGGGGTGGGGGAACTCCCAAACCTTCACAATACTATGTGATAAATACTCTTCTTTCACACTAATCATCTATTCCTTGATACATGACAGTATTTATTGCTATTTATGCCTTTTGCTGGGCTTTAAACTACACATGCAGTATCTGTCCGTCTTTCAAGCAGAACTTTTTGAGGGTTTTGGCATGGTTAGAGAGCTGAGTTGGGAGGGAAAGGTAACTGTCAAACACTGTTGGAAACTTTAAACATACCGATGCTTCAGGATGGAGGCCTTGAAACCAAATGTATTGATTTTTGTGCAAGGAATGTGTTTCTGCCCTTCCTCAGAAGATTTATTCACTTGTGGAAAATAGTAGATCTTGAAAGCACCTGTTCTTGTGCTGAGAAAGCTTAGGCTTTATTGGTTCTAAATGTAATGGCTGAGCCATAGCTGGATTTCTCTGAACTGACAGATGCAAGTCATTTGGGCTGAGGCAGATGAAGGTGTGAGGATCCCTGCTGACACCTGCTCCTCGGGGGCTCTGGTAAGAGAAGGTTGCTTAAAAGGAGGAGTCCTGTGAAAAGAAAACTAGGAGGAGAAAATTGAGAGGGAAGAGAACAAATGGAAAGATGAGTACTTCAAATCTGAGGAAAGTGTGGGAAGGGCAAGTGATAGAGTCTAGCCTAGAAAGGTGATGTACTAAAACAAAGAAAAAGGGCCGGGGGTAGGGGGAAAAGAAGGAGAAAAAAAAAAAAAAAGCGGGACAAGGGACAATGGGTGGACGCTGAAGCATAGGAAGTTTCATTTAAACATGAGGGGGATCTTTTTCACTGTGAGGGTGGCAGAACACTGGAACAGGCTGCCCAAGGTGGTTGTGGAGTCTCCCTCTCTGGAGATATCCAAAACCCACCTGGATGCATTCCCATGTGATCTGGTATAGGTGATCCTGCTCTGGCAGGGTTGGACTGGATGATTATTCAAGGTCCCTTCTAGCTGCTGACATTCTCTGATACTTTGATGTAATTCAGATGAGAATACTAAAGAGAGGGGACAAGAATGAACTATCTGAGAACATCATCACCCTGACACTGCCTAGGTGGTTTCTGAGGGTAAAGGAATGTGAAGGAAGACATGTGCCTAACCAAAGCCAGGAGTACAATCTGAGGTGCTAATCTGATGGCTGTGTAGGTATTAGAGCTCTTGATCTCAGAGGTGGTAATACCTTGGCAGTGATACTTACTCTGGCTTTTTTAACAGACCTCGGGTTTCTTTGGCATGTGTGAGTGTGTATCACAAATGTGTCTAGCTTTTTCAATACTTTCTCCACTTCTCCATAGAATGTTACTCGAAACTCTGATGTGCAGTGGATAATCATAGCTGTATGACATTTTTATCTGTAGAGCTCTAGCCTCATTTTATTGTGCATAGTGGATGTGGGAGGGATTTATAGAGGAGAAATGTTTTCTGCAGTCAGGCAAATAAATGTTACTTGGGAGATAATGGCTTGTAGCCATTCCTACCCATGTAGGTCCTGTTGGACACAGATCAGAGAGTTTGGCAGGTGTATATATTTGCTGTGTATTTCTCCTCATTTCTGGATGCACAATCTGAGAGTCAGACTCTAATCTGAAGACAAATTAGATGATGCATCTGAAGTGGAAAGAATTTTAGTTCTTGTTTGCTGTGGAGACTGTGCCAGCTCTAATTGCTAGCTTCTGGAGATCTTACTGAGACAGGTATCTTGTCTATATATTTAGTAGCCTTCAGGATATTGTATTACATTATAACAGTTGTCTTTTGGTTTAGCAGAACAGCAAAAGAGAATTCTACTCTTGCCTTTAAATTTTGCCTCAGACCTAACTTCCTACTTGTATATTAATAGGGAGTTGTGTGAAACTTGCTCCAGTTTTCTTTCTGCTCTGCTCTGTGGTCTCTGTATGACCTTTGTAGCTGCAGGAGTTCCACTTTTATTCCCTTGAAACAGTTATCATAGAACTGGAAGAGTTACAGGGCTTTAGTACTGTATTGGCTGTGCAGTTCCATAATGGTGCTTCAATCATTATGTTGTCTGCAATTCCTTGTGCAGTCATTGTAGGTCTCAATGCATTCCTTAAAGATGCAGAGAGAATGCAGGTGCTTTACTGAAAATAGGCAACAAACTAGTCTTACCTGTTTTTTCCCCCAAAAATATTTTTTGTTTTGCCTTATGTCAAATAAGAGTTTGAGCCTATTTTTGGATCTCTCAATTATAATGTTATGCCTCGCCATCTCTACAGTAATTCTCCTGAAGTGCAGAAGACTTTATTACTACAAGATCAATAAATTACACTCTTCTATGCTGACAAACTAGTAAGAATTGCAATAGTTTTGCTTTTTTGGGGCTAATAATAGAAATTTCTTTGTTTGACCACAAATAATATGGAGGCATCTGAGAACATGATAAATGAAAATCTCTAAGGAAAGGTTTCCTTTCTCAGTATTATAAACAAAGTCAATCCAAAGTAATAAAAATGCTGTTTAAGGTATAATTAATGTCCTGTGCATTATATGACATCTTAGGATTATTTAAGTCACTTGCAAAGGAAGGAAATGCCAGGAATTAAAACAGATGGTGGTTTGAAAAATTGACAAACCAGGCAACTTGTGGTAATGTTTAATTGACTGGAAGAGTAACCTAACAAGATCCTTCAACTTTATACAAACATAAATGGAGTGACTGTTAACATCTAAACAACCTAAAAGCTGCTCATGATTAAGACCTTTTATCTTTATTGTTTTGGAACACAAAGAGTTTGCTAGAGTTTTGCCATGACAAAACCTGTTGTAGAAGTAAATTAATTTGGGCAGGGTGTTATAGAAGAATATGCCTTATATGTTCTTAAATTACTTATGAAGTAGTTTTTTAAGGAAAAAAAAAAAGATTGCAAGAGAACAAAAAGATAACTTGTGCCTATTTGGCTAGACTATAAGATGACATCAAACAAGATCTATCTTCCCCAAACAAGCGCATTTGACTTGGAATTCACAAAGTTTTTTCTCTTTGATATTAGAAGCAAAATTAAATTACAGTTATCAAATTATCTTTTTTCTTGGTAAAATAATTTTTGTAGCCTGTGTTGCATAAAACATTGCTAAGCAATGCTTATTGTAAGCTAGGAAGCTTAATGAAATATTTATATGAACACTTAACTAAAAGACGTAACTTTGAAGATTTAACAGACCACCTGCTCAGCAACTGAAATAGAGCAATGTTGCTTTCAAAACTACTGTATTTAACCATGGCCAAGGAAACGTCCTGGGAAGAGCTCCCAGAAAACTGTTTTATCATCCCATTAATTCTTTTTAACTTTACAATTTCTCAAGTTTTGGTGGGTTTTTTTTATAGTTTCCAAATGAAAAATGAGGATGGTTTTGGATAGAAGGAAGAAGAGGAGAAAGTGGTGAAGAAAAGCAGCTCAAAGTAGCATCCAAGGATGTTTTCTCTTAACATAGGAAACTCAAGGTTAAATCTTTTGCATCTCTACTTTTATTCTACTAATTGACTAGGTTAACACTGTGGTTTTATTTATTTGTTTGTTTGGTCTTTTTCCTCCCCATACTCAGAGCTGTCTGTCCTCTATCTTGAGTCCAGAAGTGACATAATGCTGTTACTGCGACTGTTATCTCACAAGTCTGATGAGGGAAAACATATCTAGCTCCGGTCACAGAGCAGATTGTGTATACTTGTTCATGTTGGTATCTTATCTGTGTATTGGAGAGGTATGTGCTAAACTGAACTAAACTTCAGCCGTTGCATGATGAGAAATATCACCAGCTTAAGTGCTGGGATTTTTCTTCCAACTGTAGAAATCTAGGTGTAGACAAGCATATCAAAATATTTTTTTTACTCTATTTGTTCCAGGAAGAACTTTATCTGAAAGATACATCTTTCAAGTATAACATCAGACAGTGATTGAGTGCAGTATGTTCTTTATTGCAAGGGTGAAGGTTTCTTGTCAAACACAGTTACTACACTTCTATTTTTGCTCATAAAATTGTTTTCAGGTTTGTTCAGTATCTGAGAATGGCATGGCCCATCCTTTGTGCTTGTGTCTAGAATGATATGGCATCTGTGGAGTTACAAACTAATGCTGCTTCAACTGCTTTCATGCAAGACACCCATTTCTTTATACAGTCAACTACTCAGACATGGAACGAGGAGTAAACTGTTGAGGAGATTAAAAATCTGAGTAGTCATGTAGGTTGGAAAGACCCCAAAGAATTAAATGTCAAATATACACCCTTGACAAATTAACTGTTAAGCAGTAGGTGTGACATTACAAACAAACGTACAAAATCTTATCCTAATTCCTAGTAGCCACTTCTGTGGTGAACATGAAAAGATAAAATGTTGCTTTGGTGGTGGTGGTTTTTTCACCCTGCAAAACGAAGGGAATTTTTCTTCTCAAGTGGGTCTGAGAAGGTTGTTTTTTTTTTTAAATAGGTAAGGAATGCAAAGTATCCTAGATTTGTTTGTTTATTTAACTTGTTTATTTACTTTTAAAATGATGAAACAACAAGAGATGTGCTTTCCCATTTCAATAAGTTACCCTTACTATTGTATAGCTATTATGTTAGTACCACAGACAGTAGTAACTATATGATGGTAGTAACTACTGGTTAAAGAATATCTGTCATACTCTGCAGGAGTGTACAAATCTCAGTTATTGCTATAAATGGCTACTCCTCCTTTTGGGGGACAGGTGTAGCATTCTGACCAAGCACATGATTTTAGTATTTAAATATTTAACATTTTCATATTTATGATGCTGATAAAGTAAGTATTTTGGAACAACTTTTTTTACTACAGCGTCAAACAAGACCTGGTTTTGACAGTGTTCGAGCTGAGCTGAACTGACTGCTTATTTTTGGCATGGGATTCAAAATGTTTGAAATAAAATAACTTTCTTTCGCTTTCAGTCAGCATTTTAAGATTAGGCTTTATGTTTTATCATGGAACAAATGTTGTAAGGATGGAAGAACTGGCAGGTACTGCAAGAACTCCAAAATAACAACTAGAGGCCTTTTCAGCTAGTGAAACACTTGACAATTGTGGACATTTCTACCAGGAAACGTTGCTAGTATCCAATTAAAGAATTTTCTGTAACAAGAATGCCCTGAATATCTAGGTTGAAAATTGTCTGATTGACACAATACCTTGTAAAGAAAGCCCTAGCAAATGGTTAATTTTGAAGTTTGAACTGGAGCTGTTCGGCTGTCCAGTCGCATTTCTGGACATCAGTGTTTGTTTATTTACTGGAGGATTTGACAATCGATTTGATGTTCAGTATAAGCTACCTATTTTTGCCTTGATTCTCTATTTTGTCTTCCTCATGTTCTTCCTTCAGGCTAAGTTCTCTTTCCTAATTTTGTTAGTTTATATACTGTGTAGTAGTACAGAATAATGGACTTATTTGTTGAGAACACGAGTTCTCAGCTGGCGGAGAGTATTAAATTTGTGGCTTGTTAGATTTTTGGAAGTACGTGTAGTTGATAATTGTTAAACATCTTTGCTTTAGGGAAAAGGATTAGTATTGGTGTTGTGGGAAGTCTTGAGCACATAGCGTGCTCCCTGGTTCATGGCACAGATCAGGACAGAGGAGAAAAATGGTGTAAAGGCAGGAAGTAAAATTGTTCTTTATATGAAAAAATGTCAGCTACTGTGCTTAAAGATGCTGTGTGTTAGTATTTAATTATCCCTTGAAAATGTTCTTACATGATACTTTGTCATAAGGAAAGAATAAAACCTGAGTTTTATGGGGTAATGGAGAACTGTATTTACAGATGGACATTAAGAAAACAGAATTAAAATAAACCCAGGGGATGTCCAGTTTTCAGATCTTGAAATTGGCTGTACATCAGTGTTTCAAGTTAGGAATAGAGATCACCACAGTAAGAATACAGCTGAGTGTGTGATGGCATGGAAGCTTTACAGATAGAGAGGGCCCAGGTTAGCAGACCGTGGAGGGTGGGGCTGAGCACATCTGTAGAACATACCTTACTTCTGTCTTCACACATTTCTGTTTGCAGGTGTCATGCTTTTAGCAGGTTTAGCTGTAAAGTTCCATTCTGCTTTATTGAGAAAATGAGTTGACTAGATTCCTGTTGTGCTGTTTTGTACTTTTCACAGTTCTTTTTCTTTAATACTATTTAGTGACATAGTTAACATTTGTTACTTAAAGGAAAAGTGCTTCGTGGGATTTTAAAGTCCTTTTGTTAATTTCCATTGGGTACTGCATTTTTTAATTTATGCAAAATTTGACAGTCTCCACTTTCAGTTGAATTAACCCATATTTGATTTGGAAAAAAATATTTCAGTCCATGGGGAAAGGAAGTATATAGAGCTAGAAAGCAAGCTCTTTAGTTGCTGTAGAGCACAGCAACAAAACTACAAGTTTGTGCAAGGACTATTAGACATCTCACATCTTATAGGACTAGCTGCTTGGATTAAGAGATTAGGTTTTGATGATCATTAGCTTTTGGATTCTTTGCTGAGATTTTCAGGAATGGCAATTTGTGCTGGTTTTGAGGCTCAGCTTAGTTTTGCTAAACCCTTTATAGAGATATGGTATGAATGATGGAGGAATGGAAAAGTGTGATTAACTGGAAGAGGCAGCAGTGGAAGATGTAGAAGAAAGGCCTGTACTGATAATAAAGAGCCACTCTCCAAGTATGTAGGTCCCAGGATACTACTTCCAATGGTAGGCTTGAACACTGTGTTAAATTTATGTGAAGACCAGAATGTTTGCCCTCTAAAAGAGCAGATTACTTGTCAATGGAAGTTACCTTGTGTACTATTTCTTTTCTTGCTTACCCAAAAGAAAAAAACCCTGTAGACTACTCGTACTCCAAATGAAGAAAAACAGAGTAGGAAGCAGCCTGGCCCAAGAAACAACCTGGCCTAAGATTTATGGAGTCTGAGGTCTAGGGTTCTGATGTGGAGGACCACCCCACAGTGGCTGCTGTGTCTTCTTGGTCATTTCTGCACCAAAATGTGGCTTTATGACTGTCAGGTTCCCTCCTTTCTCAAAAGATGTGCTATCACTGATGTTACCTTCAGGTTAGATAGTAAGCAAGGAATACAGAGGACAAATAGAGTGAAAGAAAAATATGCTATTTTTATAGAGTCCAGACAGTTATGCCAGGAACAAGCATGATGAACAAGAGATAATTTTTATAACTTCAGGAGGAAGCTCTTTCCAGTGAGGGTGGTGAGGCACTGGAACATGTTGCCCAGAGAGGTTGTGGCTGCTCCCTCCCTGGAGGTGTTCAAGGCCAGGTTGGACAAGGCCTTGAGTGACCTGTACTGGTGGGAGGTGTCCCTGCATATGGCAGGGGGTTGGAACTGGATGATCCTTGAGGTCCCTTCCAACGTTAACCATTCTATGATTCTATAATATTTTGCATGTCAGAATAATAGCCATATGGCACATGTTGAATCTCTGTGAACTGTCTTTTGAGACTTAAAAAATGTAAACATTAAGATAAAGTTTTGTACTTAGATACTTGAGCATGTGTTCAGTATACATTCAAACCTGTGCAACCAACAAGTGGGAAAGACTGTGTAAGAGACAAATTACGCTTAGTCTTCACCAGTTTTTGTTTAGGTTATCTATAATCTGTAAAGTGGTTTGCAAATGACATGTTGTTTGTTTTGTGTGTTTGTTTAATGTTTACTAAACTGGAACATGGTGGTTTTTTGTGCCTGGAATCTGTTGTTTTCCAGGACCTTCTATGTAGTATAATTCCCAGGAGTAAAAGGGGGAAATTCTTAGTACTACTTCTCTAAGAGCTGTGCTGGTTTGAGGCTAATTGGAATATTTTAATAGACAAAGTTGCACTATAGGCTGTGAAAGGAAAACATCATGATGTCTACTTCACTCATACGCTTGCTGGAGAATTGTTTGGGAATACTAACCAAAACAATTGATAAGGGAGTTGCTCTCTGTCGCTTGCTTGAGCAGGAGCTGCTGGTGGGATCTAGCAGCTTCTGGGCTCTGGCTCCTCTGCTGATTAATCCTCACTAACCACTTTTCTTCTAACCCCCTTGGCTGATCCTCCTAATTTACCTTGCACGTAAGGCAAACCCTGGGGTAAGGTACAGGGGTGGGGAGAAGGTGGAAGGGTGGTTGGGAGCCCCTCCTGGGGTCTCTGATTTCTGGGAGGGGAGTTGTGTTGCTGTATTACCTTTTACTTGTATATTTCTGTAAATATTGTGTATATAGTGTAAATATCTGCTGTACATTGTGCAAAGCTGTAAATATAGCTTCATCATTTAACTTCCAGCCGACTGAGTGCTAGTCTGGGTCATTTTACAAAGTGTGGGGGGGTGGGTAACTCCTAAACCTTCACAAGAGCTTAGGCAGAGCTGTAGGAAGAGTAGAAGGAAAAATAGTGAAGTACCTGATTACTTCCATCTGTCCCTACAGCTTGGCTGGGGAAGAAATTATGTTGTTAAATTGAAGAACACTTTTCAAACAAACCTCAAAACTTTCTGTGTCTTTTTCTTTGATCTTTACTGGAAACCTTTGAAATAATTCTGAGTTTTCGTTTTGTTGTGGCTTTTTGGGGAAAAATGTAATTCATAATTCATTAAACTTAATGGGTAATGATACTGTGTTGCTGACATAGTTAATTTCTTTTTGTTTTTATGATGTCTTTTCCTAAATATTTATGCAGCAAACCTGTGAGTTTTTTCTGTGTTGTGTGTTCTTTACGAATTTGCACTTGTGGAAGACAGTGTACTGATTTCACTGCATTATTACCTCATTTGTATTTCATTTTGTATAGAGATGCTTTGAATTTTCTAATTGATGAGTTTGAGTGCAAAAGAATCAATGTACTGGAAGGAGCAAAAAAATAGTGCCTTATTTCGTGTTTGCAGAAGTGGGATGTCTCAGGTGAAACAGTTGTCTTTACCTTGCCTGATGAAAGAGTGGTGTGTTCGAAGCATTGACCTTTGACTTAAACCTGGAACTAAAATCTGTCTAATGAAAAAGCTGCCAGAAATGAAAGGTCTTAGAAAATTCAGAAAATTACCTCAAGAAGGATTTCTCAAAGTACTGTAATTCCCTATTGATTTGCCTAAGCAGGGTGACATTTCTGTAACCACTGAACTCAAATTTACTTTTATTTATAGTCTCCATGCAAATATAAATCTTCTAAGATATGTATGGCTCATGGAAACAGTCCAGTCTAAACAAAAATCGTGTTTGACTCCTTAACAAAATATATATAAAATTAAGTCAAACTTTGTTATCATCTTGAATCACTTCAGTAACAACTGACCTTGGATATATTATTTTCCTTTGTGTTTCTTAGCAATAGAAAACATTTCTACAGGATGACTGTTGATGCATTTGTAATATTTCCTGACACATTAAAAACAGATTTGGTTATATTATCAGTTAGACTAAAACTAAACCAACCAAAAAGGTGCTCTCCATAGCTCCAAAACATCCTTTTAAGCTTTCTCCACATTAAATCAATCAGAAAGGAACCAATCTTTGCTGTCAACCAATGGTAGAAATACCATGCCACAATTGGGTAACTGACAGAAAACAGAAAATAAAATTAGCTTCGTTGTAAACCCCGTAACTTCCAGACTGAACCAGCAATAAATCAAATTTAATTAGCCCTGCGTTGGAAGTGCCAAAAATATAAATGATGTGAAGGTTTGGGAGTTCCCCCCCCACACACTTTGTAAAGTGACCCAGACTACAACTCAACCAGCTGGAAGTTAAGGGCTGAAGCTCTATTTACAGCTCAGCACAATGTACAAGCAGAGTTATACACTATATACAGGAATAGTTACAGAAATATACAAGTTAAAGGTAACACAGAAACACAACTCCCCTCCCAGAAATCAGAGACCCCAGGAGGGGCTCCCAACCACCCTTCCACTTTCTCTCCACTCCTGTACCTTACCCCAAGGTTTGTCTTATGTGCAAGGTGAGCTTGGAGGATCAACCAGGGGGGTTAGAAGAAAAGTAGTTAGTGAGGTTAATCGCCAGAGACATGCCAGAAGCTAGACCACCCGAGACGCTGTGCCCCAGAGAGTGACTTATCTATGTTTTCAGTTATTTTCTTAAACATCTCAGCAAACCTATGAGTGAAGTAGACATCACCATGTTTTCCTTCTCACAACCTATAATTTTTTCTACTAAAATATTCCAATTACCTTCAAACCAGCCCAATGACTGTTTAACATCCTAATCTCTCTTAGAAGCTTTTTTACCTAAAGAGGGACAGATAGTAGAAAGAAATTTTGTTTGTAGCAATAGAGATGTGGAATATCTATAGATTTTTTTTTTTCCCTTCCCTTTATTTTTTACCCTATTATTCTCCACTTTAAATTGCGTAATATATCCTTGGTGGTAGCAAAAATATTCTGTCCAGGAAAGAGAGTAAAAACATCAGTCTTCAGATGCTACGTATTTGGAGATGTTTTATGAGTGATGCCAGAGAGTAGTTATACCTGTGCTCTTGTGGCTGTGATTGCATTCTTTAGACAAAATGTGAGAATACGTATAATTGTTTTCTGTAAGTGTTGGAAAAAAACATTGTCTACAATGGGATTTCATTCATTGGCGTTTTCTTGCTCTCTCACTCTCAAAATCTATCATGTGAAGTGTTTTTTTTTTTTTTTCTCCTTTATTACAGAGTCCAGTGGTTCTTTATATATCGATGATAAGTCTTTTTTTTTTTTTTTAATGTGACTTTGTGTTCACATAAAATATCAGTTAAATCATTATGAACACTGAAATATGGAGCTCTGAAACACTGCGTTATGACTATTTTGTTATTGGCACAATGAAGAAATAATTCTGTTTACTTGTCTGGTGGCATGAAACTTCTTCCTTCCAAAAAAACATGTTGGATGCTTGTAGGTGATTGGATGTTCTTGGATTTTTTTTTTTTTTGTGTGAGCCTTGATTCTGACTGTGTTTACAGCTACCTGCAAAGGAGAGGACTAGATAACCTGCTCTCCTCAAATTCTTTCTCAAAGTACTTTATAGTACCTTTCCTTTCTAGTTCCTAATTTTCTTCATGTAATGAGAAGCATCTCCCCTTCGTCACTTCATTACTTTCTTAAGAATTGCCCTGTCATGGTGCTCATAAGTGCCTGACAATGAACCCGTCTGGTTTCCAGTGATTTCCCATTTGTCATGGAGGAGGTTGGTTCTTGACCTGTAAATACTGATTAGCAGGAAGAGACAGGACATCAGTCTGGTGGAGCGATGTAGTTGTGTGTGTGTATAAAAAAAATAAAAACAATTGACACAATGGCATGGTCTGAGTCTTTTGAAGAATCATCTGGTGCAACTTTGTTTTCTTTACTGGCTTATGTCATACTTCATTTTTTATCAGTGATGACCAAGATTGTATAAATTGTAGGATGAACTTGGTTTTGATAATCCAGCAGACCTGCTGCTTGGTCTGCTCTTGAAGTTTCATCACTTAGAACTTGTCATCCAAAGTGAAATCAGCTCAGGAGTTTTGTTAGAGCTCTTTTAGCTGTGTGGCACCATATGAGGCTTGTTTCCCACCATGAAATCTCCTTTGACACCTTGTTTCTGTTGTATTTATATGCTTTTATTTTATTACTATTGTTGTTGTTATTTTTATTATTTTAGGGTAAAACCTCATTTTTTGTTTTGTTTTTTTCTTTATGACTACTCTAATGTATGGTACTCAAATCACATCTGGATGGTGCAAGCGCAGAGCACATCTGTTACATTGTTCATTAAAAAAACTCAATATTGTTAAAATGGATCACAGTATTTACTGAAGGAATTTAGAATTCTGTCTGGTTCAAGTCGCATAATTCAGTGAGAATTTGCTTAGACCTCTATGACCATTGTTAGAACTGATTACTAATGAAATCAAGTCTCGTTGTCTTATTTTCTTTTTAAGTAAAGCAACAAATTTGAGCTGTTCTGTGTGACCTGACAAAAGCTGTGAATGTACCTGAGTTCTGAACTGCAACCAAAGCAAAATTCCCCGTCACAAACCAGAAGTAATACACCCCTGAGAGATTATTACAAATTCTACTCTTTGTCATGGTTAATTTTAAATTAGGAGGTAGCTGCTACATTATATTGAGTTTAATCTATATCAGTGTATAATCTCAAGATAACCAGATCAAAATGCTAAAGAAAGGGAGAACGTGAACCAATATCACTGTAATGTCTAGGGCACATGAGTTTTCCTGTCATTATATTACTATTTAAAGATTTTGATTCATAAGGTGGCCCTTTCTTACTTTGCTTGTTTTAGATTTCTTAATCAGGAATATAACCTACTCCTACTGCCCTTTATAAAAATAACATGATGGCATCACAGTTCACTTAAATTTTAAAGCTGGATACTATTTGTAATTCATTGCAATATAACTCATCTGTCACATTCATTTTTTGCTAACATACCTTGGCATCTGTTAGCTGGATCTCAGTAAATGACATCATGCATAGAATTTAGGATTCTTAGTTTGTGGTTTATCCTTCTATATGAAACAGACAAAATTTGCCCTGTCTTGTTGGTTGTTTTGTCTAGGAAAAGCAAATATAATAATAGTGATACAAACAAGAATAGTAAAAAAAAAACCCAACAAAAACCACACAAACACCCCTCCCCCCCATTTTATTGATGCAGGTATTTTTTTTTTTCTGAATTCAAGTTAGGTATGTGTTATGTTATTTGAAATCACTGTAAGTAATTTTTTTTTTTTTTATCAAGCTGCTTGCTATACCAATTGTTTCTATATTTGACTTTCAATTTACACTCTCAATTCTTATTTTCATTCTTGCATCACAAGTATTTCTGTGATATCTAATGTACCTTTACTCTTACATGAAGTTTTTTTCTTGTCAATTCATGTCAAATTTAGCAAATCATGCATTCTTTGCGTGTACTCATGCCATATGATCTGGCATGGTTGCTTAGGTAATACAAAACAAACTTCCATTTTCTGTGAAAACAAGAGTGTTTGTAGTTTGTCTATAGAGTAGACAATATATACGGCAACATAAACTTCCAAGGATTAAATTTTCTACAGGTATTTGCAAGCATGACCATGAGGTATGGCTAAGTAGCATTTTCCATCTCTAAAATTAAATCCTGATACTAATAGCATGTGGTGATCTGTTGGAAAGAGAAGTTTTATAACCCAGAAGTCCCCAAAAGCCTGTCAGGAGAATGTTTCAAATTAAGTAAGGGTACCTGTGTTGTCCATTACTTGCCTGTACTTTCAAATCTTTATGTCACCAAAGTAAATGCAGCATGTCTGGCAAGCCGTATAAAATAAACATGCTTGTTGAAGTATTTTCTAGTCTTCATCCATTCTGTTCTAGGTCTGAGTAAGCTGTCTGAGGCATTTGTAGGAGCATATTTGACTTTTCAGAACCCATGCGACTGCTTACCTCAGCATTGCTTTCATCTGTGCGTTAGATGAAATAGGTTGTGACTTATAAATAAGAAAAAGGGAGGGAAAAACGCCAACCCTCAGTGCTCCCACCTTAAGATAAACAAACAGAAAATTTGACCACCAGACATATTTGCCCTACTGACTTATTCTTCAATTATTTGCCTTCAGATGTTTTTTGGATTTGATTGGTTGTTTTTTTTTGTTTGGTGATTGATTGGTTGGTTTGTTTGGTTTTTTCCCCCTCCATAGGAGGAGTGCAAATCCAGTGCATCTGGTAACATTTTTTGTTTGGCCGTCAAATTACAATGGTTGCTCAGCTATCTTATGTGTACACCCACAACAGTAAAAATGCTTTACATTTTAAAAATATGTCAGGATTCACACATACCCACACAGAAACTTAAAGTATGGTGTGTCATCTAATCATTATTCTAAGTTTTGCTCCAGCTTCCTTGAGATTTGTACTTTTCAGTGAGTATTGATGGAAGGGATAGGAAGATAAATGTATAGATAAATGCATAGATTCTTGGTTTGTGGTAGAAGTCGATCTGTGAGCAGCAAAAAACAAACAAAAGCAAAAATCAAAACCCAAGCACAAAAAACCCCAAACCCCCAAACTTGAGAATGTTTGGAAAAGTCCAAATTTTTCATTAGTAACTTCTTCCTTGCAGTATTATAAAGTACTTTTTGAAGCCTGTAGAACACGTATGCAAAAATATCATAGAATCATAGTCATTCACATTGAAGGATATCTATGATGGGTTGACCTCAAGTCACCTGTCCTGGCTTAACACAACCTGCTCCCACAAACCCTCCTTTCTCCCCACACAGGCAGAAGGGAAAGTAACTCAAAAATCTCCTCATGTTGAGAGAAATAATTTTACTGGAAATAATACAATGCACAATGACCTTAACCTGTTTGCAGAAGAGCACAGCAAAAGTACAAAAGCGGAAACCTGCACCCCCTGACCAGGGCTGTAACCTGCCCAGTGGAAATAATCAACACCTCAAACCCAGAAACTGGAAGCAACAAAGCGGAACAGGAAGCCTTTTATGTTGCAATCCGAACTTCAAGGCCCATGAGACTTTGCTTCAGCCAACACTTTCACTTTGAAGCTGTCGTGATGGCAGCATGATATTGAATGTCAGCAGAAGATTCACCTCAACCTATGACATTCTCCACCCCTTGACTTATACCACTTACGTCATGCCCAGCAGCAGTTAACATCAAACAACACATATCATCATTATTCACTCTCCATTCTCACTCAAAATAAGATTGCTTTGTGATACACAGAAGACTTCTTAGTGCAGTGGTCTGGAGCTATGCTTTGTTCCAGTACTATCTGGATCAGTTCATAGCAAATGGTGGGTCTCCATTTCTACCCCTGGACAGTCAATTAAAGGTGTACCAGACACCTTTCCAGGTAAAAGCAAATTGTGGCCTGCATTCCAGTGCTATGGGAATGGAGAAAAATGCATTAGCAATGTCAGTTGTGGCATACCACTTGGCTGTTGTCTGTCTCCCTTCACCTTTGGTTTTATGCACTACCCATAGGGGACTATTGAAGGGTTAACAAATTTTACTGGTCACTTCTTGTGCCTCCAGTTGTTGAACTAGTTTATAAACAGGGTTCAGGGAATCCTCACTGTTGTGATATTGCTACAGGTGCACTATTGTAGTAGCAGCTGTCAGTTGCTGATCTTTAATCAGCCCTGCCATGAAAGGGTCCTCTGAGAGACTGAACAAAGTGGTCAAGCTGTTTTCTTTCCTCTATTCCTAAGGTGGCTATACCAGATGTCCACTGGTATCCTTTTGGATCTTGAAATATCCTCTATACCAAGGATGTATGGGACCTCTGGGCTGGTAAAAGTGGGATTTTTGTGCCATTCATTTCCTGTTAGTTTCATCTCTGCTTCTAACACACTCAACTGTGGGGATCCCCCTGCAATACCAGAGATATAAATGGGTTCCACCCCTCATAATTTGATGGCATTGGAGTACCTTCTTTGCCTGTATCTAAAAATGCCTTATATTCTTGTGGGTTCAACATGCCAGACCATCTGATTTGTATAGCCAAATAAACCCAGTTGTGCCTCTCCTCCATCTGCTTGAAGTCAGGGCCCCTCTAAGTCAAACTGGAATCACTGACGTGTTGTGAGGATGCTTTGGGAGTCCCTTCAGGAGGATCAGAAGCAGTGTCAGCTTGTCATCAATTTTTGACTGATTGTCTACTGGAAACTGGGGCAATGTTCTTCTAGGGAGAGTTTCCTTGTAATTCCTTTTGCAGCTAGGACTGCAAAACTAGGGGTTTTCTGTGCCTCTTCCTCATACTCTCCCAAGCACCATAATTGTCTAGTCTTGGGTCAGATCTCAAGGTGGTATTCTTGGGAAAGACCTGCATCATTCTGGACAAAACAACCTGTCCTGCCAGTAACCAGCCCAGCAACAGCACAGTTCTAAGCCATTCCTCTGAGATGACGCAGCACCAAAGAAAGCATATACAGGACCCCCTAGCACATTAGCTCCAGCTGCCCCTGAAAGCAAATACATCAACACAGCAAACATATCAGGGTAACAAACAAACAAAACACCCTCCCGCAATCCAAACCGTGTAAAACTCTTAAAAATCTCAAGCATTAATTGAATGAGCTTCTTGTCTTGGCACTTGTTATCGCCGCCGTTTCATCTCCTCGTGAAACAGGAGGCAGTGCTCAAGGGAGCCCGGCTAGCTCAGTCGGTAGAGCATGAGACTCTTAATCTCAGGGTCGTGGGTTCGAGCCCCACGTTGGGCGCTTGTTTTTATGCACTGAGTTGCAGCAATCCAAGTACAACAGAGGGGTTTTCTCCTTTTCCCCGCCCTCCCCTCTGGCTGACCAAAGGGTAGAGGAGTGGGGAAAGAGGAAATCTCAGTGGAGATGAGGAGCGTTTGCAATTCCATTGCAGGGATCCCAGGTTACACCGAGAGGAAAAAAAAAAGAACAGAAAAGACGAAGCCAGTGAACCAAACTGAAACCAAAACTTTGTTGCCCTGTGCGAGCGTATAGTGCATAGGTATAATGATAGTTTAATTGAAAGAAAGGACAAAAACCTGATGCTTAAGCAAAACAAAATTGGAAAATAACTAGTTTCTATACTCGGGCACATGTCCAACCACTTCCTGGAAGGCAAGGGTCTCCACACTCTTAGTGAGCATCATAACTGTGAACTTTTTATTCTCCTTTCCCTGAACTTTTATTTCTAAGCATGTCATCACAGCATATGATTGATATGGACTGGTTGTTTTGGTTGTGCCCCCTTCCTGTGCCCCCTCCCAGTCCCAACCTACTGGCTTGATGCTGTGCTTCCACAGTTTAGCAATAGTTAAAACATTGGTGTGTTATCACCGTTGTAGCCAGAGACAAAAGGCACAGCACCATAAGGATTGCTCTGAAGCAAGTTAACTCCATTGCAGCCAGACCCAGTACATTCTCCACCCCTTATTCTGTGCTGTTTCTTTACTATCTGAAATGGTTGCATTCTGTCTACCTGCCTGAATGTGGTCTGACCTGGGTACTGTTCACTAATTCTGGATATTTTCGAGAGTGAAGAATCCCCAGTCTTTCACAACATACTGTTCCAGTTTTTAATGACTCTCACTATCACCAGTATTTTCCTGTTATCTAATCTGATTTACTCTTGCTTCTGTTTACATCCATTGCTTTTCATCTTTTTGCTGTGCCTTTTCCAGAAGCCTGGCTCTCTTTTTCATAGTTAATATAGCAATATGATCTCCCTTTAACTTTCTGTTTTAGAGACTGAACAGATCCAGTTTTCTCAGCTGCTCCTTATATATCCCATGCTTTAGCCCCAGACAATCTTGTTGGCTCTCAACTGTACCAATATGTCTTGTACTGGGCAGCATAAAATAGAATACAGTACTCAAGATATGGTCTGGCAGATGTGGAATAGAGTTATAATTTCCCTCTACTTGTTGGTTCTGCTGTAGCTGATGCCGTCTAAATAGGGCCTTAGCATTCATACTCTGCAAAGGTACATTTCTGACTTACTTTCCTAATTGTCCCCCAGACCCTGCATATGCTATTGTGCAAAGCTAATTTCTGATCAGTTAGCTCCCACACTGGACTGTTGCATGGAGCTATTCTGTCCCAGTACAGTATTTTGCATTGTCTGTTGTTGATTTTTCTTGAGATTCATCAGCCTATTTCTGTTGCTGTCCCTCTGAAGGGCAGCCTGATTTCCTAGTGTGTGAACACATGCATGCAGCATGGGGAATGAACTGGAGGAGTTAGAAACCCATGTGCAGACATGGTAACGATTATAGAGACATGGTGGGACAGCTCCCATGACTGGAATGTGGTCATGGGTGGCTATGTCCCTTTTGGGAAAGACAGATCAGCAAGGTGAGGTGCCGAAGTTGCTCTTTGCTTGAGGGAGCAACTAGAATGTCTTGAGTTCTGTCCAGGGGTGGATCAGGGGCAAGTTGAGAGCTTATGGGTGGAAATTAAGGGACAGGCTAGCATGGGTGATACAGTTGTGGGTGTCTATTACAGGCCACCTGACCAGGATCAGGAAGTTGATGAGGCCTTCTACAGGCAGCTAACAGTAGCCTCTCAATCACAGGCCCTGGTTCTCATGGGGTATTTCAACTGTCAGATATTTGCTGAAAGGACTACTCAGCCAGCCACAGTCCAGGAGGTTCCTCCAGTGCATTGATGATATCTTCTTGATGCAAATGGTGGAGGAGCCGACTAGGAGGGGAGCACTGCTGGATCTTACCCTCACCAACAGGGAGGGTCTGGTTGAAGCAGTGAAGGTTGAGGGCAGCCTTGTCCTTTGTGATCAAAAGATGGTGGAGTTCAAGATCTTGTCTGATAGGAACAGGATAACAAACAGGATTACAGTCCTGGATTTCAGGAGGGCCAACTTTGGCCTTTTCAAGCAGTTGCTGGGGGAAATCTCATGGGACAGGGTACTAGAAGGTAGAGGGGCCCATGGCAGTTGGATAACATTTAAGGACCTCTTCTTCTAAGCTGAAGATCAGTGCATCACAGCAAGTGGGAAATCAAGAAAGGGAGCCAGGAGACCTGCATGGTTAAGTAAGGAACTGCTAAGCAAGCTTAAGTGGAAGAAGAGAGTTTACAGATCATGGAAGGAAAGGCTGGCCACATGGGAGGAGTATGAGACTGTTGTCAGAGGGTGTAGGGAGGCAACTAGGAAGGCTAAGGCCTTGTTGGAACTCAACCTTGCAAGGGAGGTCAAGGATAACAAAAAAAGGCTTCTTCAAATACATGTCAGGAAAAGCTAATGTTAGAGGCAGTGGAGGCCCTCTGCTGAATGAGGTGAGTGCCTTAGTGACAGAGGGCATAAAGAAGTTGGAGTTGCTAAATGCCTTATTCGTCTCTGCCTGTACTGCTGGAGACTGTCCTCAGCAGCCCCTGACACCTGAGGCACCAGAGGAAAGCATGACAAAGGAGTCTTCCCTGGTTGATGAGGACTGGGTTAAGGAACAGTTGAGTAATCTGGACATCCATAAATACATGGGTCCTGATAACATACACCTGCCAGTGCTGAGGGAGCTGGCACAGGTCATTGCCAGACCATTCTCTACCACCTTCAGTAAATCATGGCAGACAGGAGAGGTGCCTGGGGACTGGAGGAGGGTGAACATCACTCCAATCTTCAAAAAGGGTAAGAAGGAGGACCCAGACAACTATAGACTCATCAGCCTCACCTCCATCCACAGAAAGGTAATGGAGCATCTTATCCTCAGTGCTGTCCTTAGGCACATCAAGGACAGTGGGGTCATTAGGAGGAGTCAGCATGGTTTTACCAAGGGTAAGTCATGTTTGGCCGACCTGATAGCCTCTTATGAGGACATAACCAGGTGCATAGATGATGATAGAACAGTGGATGTGGTTTATCTTGATTTCAGTAAATAATTTGTCACTGTCTTCCACAGCATCCTTCTGGCTAAACTGAGGCAGTGTGCTCTAGATGATCAGGTAGTGAGGTGAACTGGGAACTGGTCGAAGGAAAGAAGCCAGAGAGTTGTGGTCAATGGGATGGAGTCTGATTGGAGGCCTGTAGCTATCAGGGTTCCACAGTGGTCAGTACTGGGACCAGTTCTGTTCAATATATTCATCAATGACCTGGACGAGGGCACAGAGTGCACTGCCAGCAAGTTTGCTAATGGCACCAAACTGGGTGGAATGGCTGCCACACCAGAAGGCTGTGCTACCATTCAGTGAGACTTGGACAGGCAGGAAAAAAATTAATGAAATTCAACAAGGGCAAGTGTAGAGTCTTTCACCTGGGAAAGAGAAACCCCAGGTGTCAGTATAGGTTGGGGACTGACCTGCTGGAAGGCAGCAAAGGGGAAAAGGATCTGGGGGTCTTAGTTGATGAGAGGTCAACTATGAGCTAGCAATGTGCTTTTGTGGCCAGGAAGGCCAATGCCATTGTGGGGTGTATTAAAAGGGGTGTGGCTAGTAGGTTGAGAGAGGTTCTACTGCCCCTCTGCTGTGTCCAGTTCTGGTCCCTCCAGTTCAAGAGGGACATAGAACTGCTTGAGAGAGTCCAGTGCAGAGCCACAAGGATGATTAAGGGAATGGAACATGTCTCTTACGAGGAGAGACTGAAGGAGCTGGGGTTCTTTAGCTTGGAGAAAAGGAGATTGAGAGGTGACCTCATTAATGTTTATAAATGTGTAAAGGCTAAGTGTCAGAAGAATGGAGCCAGGCTCTTCTCAATGATGCCCAATGACAGGACAAGGGGCAATGGAAGTTGAGGCATAGGAAGTTTCATGTAAACATGAGGAGGGTGACAGAACACTGAACCATGCTGCCCGGGGTGGGTTGTGGAATCTCCCTCTCTGGAGATATTCAAGACACCCCTGGATGCATTCCTGTGTGATCTGGTATAGGAGATCTTGCTCTGGCAGGGGGGTTGGACTGGATGATCTTTCAAGGTCCCTGACATTCTGTGATTCTGCGATCCCCTCCCATCAATCAACAGTGAACTTGCTGAGGTACATTTATCCCATAATCCAGGCCATTAATGAAGATGTTATATTTAGAACAGTAGAATTACAGAATATCTCAAGTTGGAAGGGACCTGTAAGAATCATCAAGTCTAACTCCCTGCTTCTCTCAGGACCACATAGAACTAAGTCATATGACTAAGAGCATCTTCCTGATACCCCTTGAACTCTAATTGGCTTGGTGCCCTGACCCCTTCCCTGGGAAGTCTGTCCAGTCTTCTCAGTGAAAAATCTTTTCCTGATGTCTGATGTGAACATTGCCCGATGTAGCTTAATTCCATTTTGTTGTGTGCTATTACTGGTGACCAGAGAGAGTAGGTTGTTTGAATAATACCACTCAGCCTATGCTCATAAGATCAACAAGGGACTGGGGGGAAGCTGACAACTGAGGTTTATAGCTGCAGGTTTATAGCCATTGTTACAAAACAAATGGCAACTTAAAGTTTTAGATAATCTATATTCATGTTTCATTTAGAATCAAATGTTTAGAATTTCTGAGTTGTACTTCGTACTCCTTCTTGAAGATATTGCATGCTTAGGGAAGAGTTACATATTAACAATATAGATATATGTAAAAGGAGAATGGGGACTATGGAAACCTGACAACAATGGAACAATTTCCCTGACGCAAAGAAATATTTTGGATTTTCAGATAGACTTTTCATTTGTTACCTGCTTTAGCAAATCTTTATGCTTAATAATGGTTCTGTTGTACAGTCATTTCTGTAAAACATCTGGGTGCCACCTGAACAGATCCTATTGAATCCTGGCTAAGATAGCTAGACATATCACATATCTTGCTGATTCCAGATAGGAGATAACAATATAATAGGATAAGACAGTTATCATAAAACACCTGCGAAGTTTAATTTCCCAGATGTTACACCAAGTTTAGCTGGTGGCAAAATCAGCTAAGCTTTGATTATGCCCTTTTAAGCACTTTTTTGTTGTGTTTTGTGTGCCACTTTTTTCTTTTTATTTCAATGCCAGTACAAAGAAAACGCTTGGAATTTTTCTTCATTTCTTTCTGTGAGTTGTGTGTCTATATCAGATGAATTTAATGGCTTAGTTTTTGAAATAACAAGTATAATGAGGGGTTTAGTAAGTAGAGAGTTGCTATTTCTTCAATCAGATAATTTATGAGGGTATGATTTAACACTACATCTTTTATGGATGCGAGTTGTTTGTTTTCTTTTTGTAATTACAGTTCCTAAAGCAGAGACATCTTTCTATTAGTAGTTCAAAAAGAGTTTTTCAGTGGATTTGCTCTGCTCTCAGCTCCTTGGAGATCCTAACTCAAGGTACCAAGAAAGAGGTTTTTCAAAAGTTCCAAAGCTAGTTAAAAGCAAGTAGCCAAGTGAAAAGTGGTAGGCATTTTACTAAATCAGGATAATTTTAATGTTCATTTGACTTGTGTACATAATATATAGCTGAAAGCTCTGCAAATATTCACTTACCGTAACTATTACATAATGAGCTGAACGAACAGAATTAGTATTGGTAGATATTTAATAGAGTCTACAGGTAATTTTTTAGGAAAGTAATGCTATATATGAAGTGGTGGAAAGATTTTGAGCCTTCGTGTTTTCCATAAATCTCTGACTTTCATCACTGGGTGTTATGTACTTGGAAATGGAAATCTGTTAAATACAGTAGTGCTATTCTCCATTGATTTGTATAGTTGGTTTGGGGCTACATAGCTGTAATGTTTACTGTCCCCAGGTGTATCTTGCTTTCCTTACAAATGGTTTCAAGTCTTGACATTAAATCATAATTGACCCGATGAGTTCTTTCAGTACTGTTGTGGAACAAATGGGTGAGAAGAGTAGATGTCAGTTTTGACATTACCTGACTTACACACAATCTTGAGAAACATCTGATGTTATAGCTGTTGATTGCTAGGACACTTTGTTGAAAGGTTGAGAACCTTTTTGTCTTGACCTTGTTTCTAAACCAGAAATACCTTGCTGAAGAAGATGCTTCCTGTCAAGTTGTAGCAGTAGTATTAAGTTGCCATATATGTATGTAGTTTAGATATCATTTGATCATAATCCAGTATCTGAAGGGGACCTACAGGAAGGCTGGGGAAGGATTATTTACAAGGTCCTGCAACGACAGGACAAGGGGCAATGGGCTTAAACTGGCAGAGGGGAGATTTAGACTGGATGTCAGGAGGAAGTTCTTTACAGTAAGGGTGGTGAGGCGCTGGAACAGGTTGCCCAGGGAGGTTGTGGATGCTCCCTCCCTGGATGTGTTCAAGGCCAGATTGGATGAGGCCTTGAGTAACCTGTACTGGTGGGAGGTGTCCCTGCCTATGGCAGGGGGTTGGAACTAGATGATCCTTGAAGTCCCTTCCAACCTTACCATTCTATGATTCTATGATTCTATAAATGGATGGTCAGTGTAATGCTGTAAACATGTTTTGGATGCTTGTTAAGTGGTGTGGAACTTTCATACTTCTTTTGCATATGCTTTCTAAATTATAGAGTAAATCTCAGTCTGTCTGTTTGCTAAGGAACTGCTGAATGTTTAAATCTAGAATTTAGCAGAGAACCTGGTAACAAATAATGACAGATATTTTTGTCTGTGTAAGTACTTTGACTCAACACTAGCCGCTATTCCAAAATCTTGTAATGAGTGAAGTAAACCTTAATTTCTGGAAACCTGTTGCATAGATCTTAAGCTCTTTCCCCCATACTGCCTTTATCCTTGCTTTGTACACTAAAATTGATAGGGGGGTAAAAAAAGCCACAACCTCGTGACAAAAAAAGCCAAAAAAATCTCCAAAAGAAGCCTACCAGGTCTAGTTATTTTTTTTTCTCTTCTCTGTTCTCTGAGGTATTTTGGGGTTTGGTTGTTTTTCTTTTTTTATTTGTTCATTTGTTTTGTTTTTTAATTCCATGTTTTCAGTAATGAAAACTGTTGCACTGAGTATTTTCCTTTCTTTCCTGTCTTCACTGTCTCTTCCTTTCAGTCTGTAAAGTGACGAATCCAACCTTATTACCTCACATCATTAGTGTCTTTCCCTGATGTATATTGGCTTTTCACTAATATTACTATACATGCTTCCACTTTCTTCTGTTTGGTCCTTACAATTAATTCTGAGTGATAACTTTAAATAGATAAATAAATAAATGTACTTGGTGCTTTTTGCAAGAACCGTAAGTCTTTTGTTCAGTAAACCTATATTGGAGGGAATTTTTGCACAGAAAATCTTTTCTTCTTTGTCTGTTGGGAAACACTGCAATGACTCCTCTTGCACTTCCTAGATTTCTGAGGGCTTGTGCCAAGGCCTTCTGTAATTTTCTGTGAAAATTGCATTTTGAATACGGAGAGTTGTCAAACATATGACTGATCTTTGCTTGCAGCATTTCTGTTGTCTTTTGGCATTCAGACAGGCTTATTTCATGTATGTGTAATGTGGTATAGCTAATGCACAGTATTGTTAATTTGCAGCAACCTTGTTTTTTGGAATACTCTGGAATTTCCACCTCTATATAACACAATTGTCTGATTGGTTTGTTTTTCTAATTTTATTTTTTCTATCTGCCGCCTTCTGCCCTGTATATATATCAGAAATTTTACTGCAGAACCAGGTAACTGTAAATTCTTGGAATCTCTGGATCACTGAAGACATTTTGCATGTGTTCTGCACATCATATGGAAACATGAAGCATAATATCATTCAAAGCAGAATGTAATAAATGGTTGCACTCTCATATTTGCCATAATGATCCCACCAGGTGTGGGAAAGGAGTCTTCGAAGGAATCTATAAATCTTTGAGACTGCAAAAGAAGGAAGAGTTTAAAGGCTGATCTTTACATGAATGGAAAATACCTATTAACCATGCCAGCTGCTGAATCCTGAACTTATTCATATGGTACTAGAAAATACTAATGTAATACCCGAAGAGATTCCCATTATTCTCCAAGTAACTTGCTTTAATGTAAAGCTGCAAATAATTCTTTTGGACTAGTTACAAAGTCTTAGTCCTACTTCTTAGCAAAAACTTTCCTTGTTCATATCTACTGATATATAGTAGGTTTTTCTTACCCCTCTGAAGATGAAGGTTAACTGTTAGGAACTATAAGGCACTTTTAAACTTGAATTATATAGAAACAGGGAATTCTTAACAGGAGGGAGTGGGATTTCTGTCTCCAGGTATATTTCCCCTAAAAATGAGATCACTTCTTTCCTCTTTCTACCTGCTCATGATATTCTAAGCAGCAGATTTATGCTAGTTGATACATGTGCATTGCAAAGACCCAGGAATGAGTGTGATTACCACATCACTGTTATTTTTTTACATAAATTTTGAATGCCTTAAGATGCCTCTAGGAGAAAATTATCATTGTTTTTCTGATTTCTGTCACATTTGTAAAGCTTTGTATTATAAGACCGTAAAGGAGCAGCTCTCCTATGAGGACAGGCTGAGGGAGTTGGGGCTCTTCAGCCTGGAGAAGAGAAGGCTTCGAGGGGACCTGATAGTAGCCTTCCAGTATCTGAAGGGGGCCTACAGGAAGGCTGGGGAAGGATTATTTACAAGGTCCTGCAATGACAGGACAAGGGGCAATGGGCTTAAACTGGCAGAGGGGAGATTTAGACTNCCTATGGCAGGGGGTTGGAACTAGATGATCCTTGAGGTCCCTTCCAACATTACCATTCTATGATTCTATGATTCTATGATTCTAAAAGTGAAAATTTAGCTGTAGGTGAATTCAGAAATACCTACACTTCATTAAAACAAAGTATGGATTTTTTTTCCCAACTAATAATTCTATGTTTGGAGAAATTTAAAATCTACTTTTAATCACAGAATCATAGAACATTTGATGTTGGAAAGAACCTCTGGAAATCATGCAGTTCAGTCTCCCTGCAGGGAGCAGGTTTATGAGGACTGCGTTCAGTTATGCTTCGAGCATCTGCTATTATGAAGACTCCACACCCAGCCTAGGCAAAGGCTGTCATGCAGTTTGATCCTTGCAGCATGTCACTCAACACTGCAGGGACAGACAGGAGTTTGTGCAGGGATCGGCAACAGGAGTGTACTGATGATACCATGTCAAAACTTTTCCATAGGTTTAAGTGGATTTTGCAGAACTTCAATTTGTGTTGGTTGACCTGTGACTGTGCACCACTGACAAGAGTCTGACTCTTGTCTTTTCTTCCCAGTATTGTGTTTTCAGACAGATTAACTCTCCTTAGCCTTTTCTTCTCCAGGCTGAGCAATCTGGACTTTCTCAGCTTCTTCTCAAATGTGTATATTTTAAGCCACTCCTAGCAAGTCTTAAGATAATCTTTAGTACAACAAAAGATCCTCACAGAGTTATGCAGATGACAATTTAGGTGATAGGAAGATGTGAGATTTTAACTTGCAAACATGGATAGGACTTTGGAGGAGAAGCTTTGCTACTGTATGTCTTGACCTTTATACTGGTCAACTTAGTATGTTTTGAGGTCTTCAATATGTGCACTTGAATTTGAACAAAAGAATTATGCTTTTTGTTAAGTTACAGTTGAAGGTGTGTGGAAAGTAAAATTTACAGTCTGGTATTTATGGAACTAGTTTCTTTACTTCAGAGGAGAAAAAAAGGAAGAAGAGAAATTGTTCCATTCAGCTCATTTTTGTTCACAGATTCAAAGGTTGCATCAGGTTGTAAGGGACCCTCAAAGCTCTAACATGCCTGCCGTAAACACAGACACCTCCAACTAGATCAGGCTGCCCAGGGCTGCGTCATCTGATTTTGAATGTCTCCAGGGTCAGGAACTCAACCACATCCCTGGGCAATCTGTTCCATTATTTTACAACTCTCATTGTAAAGAATTTCCTCCTTATATCTAACCTAAATCTACTCTGCTCCAGTTTAAAACAGTTACCTCTTGCCGTGTCGTTAGAAACCCTTCTAAACAATTCTTCTGCAGGCTTTGTGTAGGTCCTCTTCAAGTTCTAAAATATAGTTGTAAGGTCTCCTGGAGCCTTCTCTTCTCCAAGTTGAACAGCTCCAATCCTGTATTTTCTGCATTTCATTAATTATTTCCACAGTCTCTTTATTTTCCTTTGGTTCTATCAATGAATTGTATTTTCAATTGCAGTGTGGTTTTTGGTCACATAACAGACTAGTTTTTGGCTTTGGCTAAAATGTATTTAAAATGCCAGCCTGGATTGAATAGATGTAAACTATGTAACAAAAAAAACCCCAAACGAACAAAAAAGTACACTGTATCACTTTCTCTATTGAATGAGTTCTTTCTAGAGCTTTGTGATGGTTTGGGAGTTACCCACCCCCACACTTTGTAAAATGACCCAGACTAGAACTCAGCCGGCTGGAAGTTAAGGAATGAAACTCTTATTTATAGCTTAGCACAACATACAAGCAGATGTATACACTATATAGAGGAATAGTTACAGAAATATACAAGTTAAAGGCAATACAGAAACACAACTCCCCTCCCAGAAATCAGAGACTCCAGGAGGGGCTCCCAACCACCCTTCCACCTTCTCCCCACCCCTGTACCTTACCCCAAGGTTTGCCCCATGCGCAAGGTGAGCTTGGAGGATCGACCAGGGGAGTTAGAAGAAGTGGTTAGTGAAGATTAATCTGCAAAGAGGAGCCAGAAACCAGACTGCCCGAGACATTGTGCCCCCAGAGAGAGACAGACTGACTTGTCTAATGTTTTAAATTCTTTTACACAAACATCTCAGCAAACCTATGAGTGAACTAGACATCACCATTGTTTTCCTTTCACAGCCTATAGTATAATTTTCTCTATTAAAATATTCCAATTAGCCTCAAACCAGAACAAGCTTCTATTTTAGTCGTGGTATTCACCAAGTTTGCTCATTTTATTTCAAAATAGCATTGGAAAAGTGATCATTAATGTTACTCTAAGGTGTTCAGATTTGTTGGCAGTGATAATAGGGTGAGAGTTAAATGATAGTCTTCTGCCTTCCTTGACTAATGGTGTTGTCTAAGCAGAAAAAAGATAAATTAGAAATATGAATTCTGTGGAGAAAACTGCACGTTTGCAATTGATACAATACTGTATTGCATGACTGTCCTTCTTTACCTCTATTTCTGTAAAGCTTTCTGATAACTAGTATATTGATTTTACCTTGTCGGAACAAAACGCCTCTGCATGAACAGCAGCAGAATGCTTCATCTTTTCACCATGTGGTGTCTTCTGAAATGTAACCTGTTATGAAATATTTTGCTTGTAGTTGATCCTTTATACCTGTCTGAGGAAGAGGTTAAAATTTCTTTAACCTTTTTTTTTAAATTTTTTTTTCCTCATCCTGCAACAAATTAATTTGCTGACTTTGAGTACCTTTTTTACATTTTTTTCTTTCTCCTCATTCTCTTCCTCTCCCAGCTTTCCTATCAGTATTTAAAGTTAAGGAAGACAGAAACAGTAGTATTTGGTAGAGTGGTGGCAGTGGAAGGGTGCTAAGCTCATCACAAGGATGCCATCAGTACTAGCCAATTGTGATGTGAGGTATGTTTATCTGTTTCAACTGAGTTGATAAATATACTTCCAGGTTTTGAAGTCTCAAATTTACATGGGCATAGTCCTTCAGGTTGAGTACTTGGAAACATCTTGCCTGGATTGTAGTCGTGTTTAACCAAAAAGCCTCACTAATCTCTTTGATTGTTTTGTTATTGAGAGGATTCTTATAGTTGAAGAAGATGAAGTAGGTAGTGATTTCTGTCAAAACATTTTCTATTATAAACAGTGATTCCCCTAGAGTTTAGACAGACTTTAAAATTGTTCTGTGGATAGAGCAAACTGAGATGAAGTAAAGCATTCTTGCCCTTTAATAAAATCAGAGAAGAAGGTCTCTGCTGGCAATATATTTCTTACAAACTATTGAAGCATAGAGTTGTGGAAGAATAAATTGATGTCTGATTACCCACTGCTACAGAAGAACACAAATTGAGTGTTCTTTTAATTCACCTTGTGTTTTCATACGGGAAAACTGTGGTACTTTTACAGTACCTGAGAGTTCAGAACAGAAGAAAATTCTCATGGTGTAATGACATGTTGTTGCACAACTTTTAGAGGTTAATTAAGTGTTAGGCCAGGGAAAACATTGTTTTTAAGGGTTTCATTATTTGTCACCAAATCTGTGTTCAGCAGTTTTTATTCTATTTATACTGTTCCAATTTATGTTGTATGTTTATTTGTGCTGTTTTCCACAAAGAACCTGTTGTTTCTCTGTTGAAAGAAGGAATAATGTACAGAGAACATCTGAAGCTCCAGAAACTCTGATAAGACCTGCAGAACTGAAGTGAAGAAAACAAACAGACTACATTTCCAAGATGCTTTTCCAGTATGGAAGTATTTGATACAATCCAAAGTTTGAATTTTCCAGTAATGTCCATGACTTGATATTTCTAGAACAATGTTCTATGTGAAAAAGGATTTTTAACAATGGATTTCTAAACATTTTTGAGAAACTAAGACTAGAGGCTGTCAGGACATTGTAAATTTATGAATTAGATTGAAGTCAGTTTATAGTTTTAAAGATAATGGGTAAAGCACTACATTTGTTCAAAGGGTTTTTAGTGAGTTAGGAGAATATTCAGATATATAGCTCAGATATTTAGCTTATAAGTTGTCTTTCTGAAGGGTTTCTTATATTACTTACAGGGCAGTCTCATAAAAACAATTAAGTCTTAGGTCTAAACCTGAGCTCTCTGGAAAGCCTGTCTGTTGGGTCTTCATGCAGATGAGTTATTTCTGACTCATTTCTGCATCAATATGAGGAAAATGTAGTACTTAGTTCTGCTCAAGGGGAAGGAAGGGGAGAAACAAAAACACTGCAAACACAGTGGAAGTTGGTAGCCAGATGGGTAGCATAAACTACTCAGGGTGATCATCACCACTCATTAAATCCTTGACAGGGACTCCTGGAAGCCCCAGGTTCATCCTCATGTTCCACATGGCATTGGCCAGAGGAGGTGCTTCTACAGTCAAGTTTTGGGTTACCCTGGGAAACTTCTCCTATGAACTCTCAGCTGTATGGCAGAGAGGAGGCTAACTGCTACTAATAGTCAGATTGATATGGATGATTTAAAAAGATTAATATTGTTTATTAATATTCAATATTCAGAACTCTTGCCATCCCAGTCACTAATTTTAATATTAATCAGTTTTTGCATCAGTCATGGAAACTTTTTGCAGGTAATACCATAGGATCTAGAAATAACCAGTAGTAATATAGCATTAATTGAACTCAAACTGGGCAAGCCAGAGTCTGTAGATTCAGTGGCTCCAGGTTCTTTGTCCTCTTTCCTGCAGTTGCTTCTCCTCATAGCAGAAAGAGGGAGAGCAGAAAACCATGTCTGGGCAAGCCAGGACACGTATAAGCCTACTTTGGCCTGCTCAGGCCTACCACGACACAGATATGCAACAAAACCGAAGAACAGTGTGATTTGCTCTATTATTTTCAGCCTTGAAGGGCTGCTTAGAAAGAAAAGTTGTATTTTTCATTCCGTCAACTAGATCAGCAGCTAGAAATTACAAGGAAGAGTAATGTTATCACAGAAATTTCTCTAAATACAATGAACTAGCTTATCTGCTTTGCTTTCGTTATGTTTCTGGTCTTCAGTGCATTCTTAGCCCAGACTGATGAGGCTTGTCCTATTCCAGATTATTTCCAGTAGATAAAATGCTGACTGAGAAAGTTCTGGTCTCCATATGATTGTTTTATTCTGCTTTAATCAATTCACATACACTCAGATACTAAATTCAGTCATGATTAGTGCATGGATTACTCCGGATCTCCTGATAAAATAGATAAGAACTTGCTTTCAGGAAGCCTCTTTTACACGACTAGTTTAAAATGCTTGTCTAAATAAAGTTATTGAGCGCTTAACAACCATTGTGTATACAGTGATCTTGCTGTGTGCAACAATAAAGCAGCAAAAGCCATCTTTACCTGACTACAGAAAGTAGCTACAGCACAGCTGTATGCACAGATAATAACTTCATACAGTGATGTGTGCTTCAGGGGCTCAACAGAGCTAAATGATTTAGAGACTCTGATAAACCAGGTTTACAGTTGTTTCAATGCAGATGTTTTAAGTTGACTTACTCAGCATTTCTGTCTGAAGATAAACACTAATGAGAGACATTAGTGTTTATCTTCATGTAAAGTTCTTGAAGGGTAATAAATTCTCTGGAATGGTAAATGCTAAGCATTTCAGGATGCTGTGTGATAGTAACAGAGGGGGGGGAAACCGTGTTTTTCTTATTGTGCATGAAGAACTGTTCAACTTATTGATCTACAGTACTTATTACAGTTTGGTTTTTTTTTTTTCTCACATGTGTGAGAGTTAATTAGCTCTTGATGGGGTTCTCACAGACTAACTGTGAATTGTTTTGTGTTAATACACTGGTTTATGAGAATCTTATAACCAATTGGTCTGTGTGCAATGAACTAGCTGAAGTGTTCACAGGGAATTGGTTGACTTGGTTTAATTTACTTAATGATAGTCACTGTCTGGCTTTCTTATTAAGCAAAATGTTCTGCATTTAAAGAGAGGCATCCTATGGAAAGTTGCAGCTCTCTGGGTACTCTTTACCTTTCTGTTTATAAGTAACTAAATGTTTTATTGCAATAAGACTAAAAATACTGTGGGGAAGGATTGATGCACCTTTACATTTTAGTTTCTGCATGACTATGTGTAAAACGCTGCTTGGAAAAAAAAACCAACAGAAACCTTTACCCTGTAATTCCATCTTCCTATTCTTTGTGCAACCTTTTAACAATGGAAAGAATTGTTGTTCTTTTTGTGGAAAAAATAAACACTAGAGGTGTGCCCTTTTTTTTTTTTCCCCGAGTAGTGTCTAACATTTCTTTGGTTTCAGTTTGCTTTCTCCTCCTTTGATAAAAGTTTCTCCAAAGGATTTGTTCTTTCTGAGCCAACAAAGGTTCTGTCAAATAGGTGCTTGTAGTCTACCATCCATATTATTCACCTTTGAAACATGTCTGAGGTGAGATGGGTTCTGTAGCTAGCTCTATATTATTCAGCTGCCAAAACCTTTCCTGTCCTGTCTCCTGCTGTTCTTCAAGGCATTCTTATTGCCATGAAATGTCGCAAATCCCCTGTAACAGTCACTAGGGGAAAACAAGTATTTATGGAAAATTCTAGTGGCTTTACCAAGGCTTCAGGTTGATAGTCTTCCTAGGAAGTGAGAATGCTTTTTTTGTTGTTGGGTTTTTTTTTTTTTTTGGTTTTTTTTTTTTTTTTGGTTTTTTTTTTTTCCCCTTTTTAAATCTGTGAACACCATGGGATGATGATGAGAGAATCATAGACTCATTGGGAAGACTTGCAGCACTAAGGCACAAATTATTCAGTATTATGAAATTTTGTCTTGAGATATTTTTTTCTTTTTACTTAGAAACAGCCTAAAGTAATGGGAATGTATTGTTCTTTGAAAGTTTCTTGTAATCCAGTTTGCTGGTAAAATCAGAGTGTAGTGAAGGTGCAAAAGGAAAAAAAAAACCAATTTAAAATTAGTTGAAAACTGGAGTAACTGCTTTTGCACTGAAATGTTCCAATAATTTAATTGTGTTTTATTCCAAATTAATTTGATGCTTTAAATCATGCAAAGAAGTTCTGAGGAGTGTGGCTTTGAAGACATTGATTTTGATATGTCCAGATGAAGTCTGTCTTGACTGACTCCCTGATCTTTCACTGTGGAGCAAAGAGGCCACTGGAAGCCCTTGAGAACCTCATTTAAAATTATACTTCAATAAGATTAGACCACATAAATGTATTTGTTAGCTCCTCGGAGTGGATATGGAAGGTGGAGGGCAGGCAAGTCAAGCAAGTGAAGAAAACTTCTAAAAGGTTTAGTCAGGGAAGTAGCTGAAGGGGGGAGTTTTGGATGAACCACAGAAAGCAAACCATGAGTAAAATGTCATTTTCATGACAGGCTGACAGGGATGAATATTTTAGCATAATAAATGACAAAGGAGTGTAGACTTAAAAGCAAGAAGCAGTAGAGTTTATGGAAGAGTATAGGCAGAGGAAGAAAGAAAGGTGGCAAAAGATGAAAGGCAACCTGAGAATTATACGTTAGGGGAAGGTAGTGGAATTGCCTCCTGAGCACGTGTAGATAGAAATATTTAAGAACTCAAATAAATATTACGTTGTTAGGCATCTGAGAGAGATTCCTGCTTTTAATTTTTGGCACTATTGCCACTAGAAAGTTCGTACTGTGCATTCTCAAGATGAATGGTGGTGCAGAAAGAAACTGGTAAATGTTGTTCAAGCTTCTGAACTGTAACGGAGCACAGATGCTATTCTAAATCCTTTTCAAACCATTCAGTCAATAGGGGGAATTGGTTCTACCACCATTTATCTGCACATGCATATGTATAGTAATGTTAACTCTATTACTATAAAGTAGCTAGTATCCAAACAGTAATGACATCAGATAAAAAATAAACATGGCTTGTATACACCACAGGAAGCAGTGGAGTAACATGAAGGGTGATCTGGTTCTGTTTTGCTGGTCAAATGTAGCTCCTCATACCCATGAATATTTCCACTCCTTGTAAATGATTTTTCTTTGTATCTTGTTTCACTTGGCTGCGCATGCATCTTTTAGCTCTACATTGTTCTATATGAAATTTACTGGAAGGTTACAGTTTGAAACAAATATAGGTTAATTACCTTGCAGTCGATTCTGTTCTATCCATTATTAAAATTAGATGTGAAACTCAAGTAGTATTTCTAAGCATTACTAGTGTTTCTAAGCTAGATGCTTTCTCACCATAGGTTTTAAAATTCCAAGAATAGACTTGGCCATACAGAAAGCTGAGACATTTACGTATCTGTCAGAATGTGCTAAAGAAGAAAAATGAGAAGCAAGTAAAGCTACAACAATCTAATTCAATCAAAAAGTGATTTTTGGATGTTACTAAAGGGAAAACGCTAGCTTTCAGATAAAACTCTATTACCTTCTAAATGTAAGGGTGATGTTTTTCAGTAAAGGGAAAGATGGATTTGAAAAACTGTGATATGTAATCATTTTAACACACACAACATTTCTTTGTGTAGGGTGCTGACTTGCAATTCATTTCAGATTTTTTGCATGGTTTTGTTTGTTTGTCACATATTCCATGTATTATTTTTAGTGAACTGAGCTAATGAAAACCTCTATACTGTCATGCCAAAAGCTGTTGATAGAAGCCCTTGTGAAAATATACTTAATTAATAACAGAAAGGCAATTAGCTGTTCAGAAATAACTGGAGTGTATGTAATGAAAGTTAATTAGTTATTGTCATCAATAAAAGTAGGGGGAAGGAGGTGAACCTGCATCTCAGTTTTGGAATGTTTTCTCTTTTGAAGATCCTTCAGCTAGCAGTGTCTACCATTTTCAGGTTGCGTAAGAGTGTGCTGTTTGAATTTCTGGCAGTTGATAACTTTTTTTTGCATGTTTTCTATATGCATTCTGAACTAATAAAGATTGTATTTAAAATTTTGAGAAGTCAGCTCCTGGAAGCTTTAATAAAGATTAAGAAAATACAGTTGTGTGTAACAGTGATTTTCAACTTTCTCTAACATATAGAAGTCAAATCAATGTAATAGTTTAATTCAAATAAAATTGAGTGCTTCATCAAGTAATAATGGCTAGAAAATGACTAAAATTGCAAATCTTAAGTGTAGGTTGATTCCTACTTATTGTCTAGTTCACAAGGTGAACATTAATTAATTAATTAATGGCTGGAGAGCAGCCCTGAGGAAAAGGACCTTGGAGTCTGGGTTGATGAAAAGCTCAACATGAGCCTGCAGTGTGCACATGCAGCCCAGACAGCAACCGAGTCCTAGGCTGCATCAAGAGCAGCGTGGCCAGCAGGGCAAGGGAGGTGATTCTGCCACTTTACTCTGCTCTCGTCAGACCCCACCTGGAGTACTGTGTGCAGTTCTGGAACCCTCAGCACAGGAAGGACATGGAAGTGTTGGAGCGGGTCCAGAGGAGGGCCACAAAGATGATCAGAGGGCTGGAGCAGCTCTGCTATGAGGACAGGCTAACAGAGTTGGGGCTCTTCAGCCTGGAGAAGAGAAGGCTTCGAGGGGACCTGATAGTAGCCTTCCAGTATCTGAAGGGGGCCTACAGGAAGGCTGGGGAAGGATTATTTACAAGGTCTTGCAACGACAGGACAAGGGGCAATGGGTTTAAACTGGCAGAGGGGAGATTTAGACTGGATGTTAGGAGGAAGTTCTTTCCAGTGAGGGTGGTGAGGCACTGGAACAGGCTGCCCAGGGAGGTTGTGGATGCTCCCTCCCTGGATGTGTTCAAGGCCAGATTGGATGAGGCCTTGAGTGAGCTGTACTAGTGGGAGGTGTCCCTGCCTCTGGCAGGGGGTTGGAACTAGATGATCCTTGAGGTCCCTTCCAACCTTACCATTCTATGATTCTATGATTAAGTACATATTGAAAACCAAAGCTTGTTGTTTCAAAAGCGTATTAGTAAATTCATCCAAAGAACAATAATTACTCCAACCTGAGTCCTATTTCTTTTCAAATTATGCTACTTACTTTCTTAAATTTTTTACTTTGTGAAATTTTTATGAAAGCTACTTAAAAAGAGAGAGACTACGAATTATTTTCTTCATTGTTCTAACTAGTGAATAAATTGGGTTCTGTTAGAAGAAAATCTGGGTATCTACTTGGCTTTTTTTATCTTAAGAGTTCAAGAGACAGAAACATTGTGATCAACAGCGGTAGAGGTTATACAAAATGTTCATACAGAGGGTTGAAGTCAATTGCAGGGAGCGTATCTTAAAAGATCTCTGTTCCAGAGGCAAACCAATGCAGTCCAAAGTGTAGAGTCTTATGTCGTATATTTTTTTTTAATAGTGAAAGTGATTAACTTACAGACTGTGAAAAATGATGGCTTTGAAAAAAAATAATTATTTTTCTCAATTGCATGCAGGGGAATGATATGCATGAAAAAGATTCCTTTTTTTTTCTGTGAAAATATTAAATACCTATAAATTCTTTTGCATAAACTATCATGTAATACCTGAGATTGCCATTCTAAAGTAACAATAATGGCATGCACAAAGCCAGATGTCCTTTGGGATTAGGGTCAAAGAGATAATTTTTTCCAGTTAGTTACATTTTTGTTTTCATCTAAGTATCAAACTATTACTTAAATAGAAGATTTCACTTGCTGCAGTTTCTGCATCAGATCTAGTAAAGAGGTGCTTACACTAAAAATCAAAGTGATCTGCCTTTTGAAGACATTGAAGTGTAAGTTTGTGATGGTTCGGGAGTTACCTGCCCCCCTCCCCCCCACCTCAAACCAGTACAAAGTTGAATCCTGATTGCTACAAGATGCATTCTGTATTTGCCTATACATTTATTTGGAGAGGTATATCGATAATTTTTTAGTTTTCAAGTAAAATTTCACCCCTTAGTTCAGTTTCTAAAGCATTCAAATACACATACTCTGCTAATCTTTAGGCTTTCCAGGAACACCCAAATTTGATGTAGTTAGTAATGTATGGAATTCAGTTCCTGTTCCATTTTCCTTTTGGTTTTGTGTGTGTCTGTAAAATACTGAAGAGAGTTTAAAATGATCATTCTGGTAGGGTTGCTCTTTATGACTTTGGCAGGAATAAATTATAGTTTTCCTAAAATTGGCGGGATACTAAATACTAGCATGCTTGTACGTTAACCAAGATATGTTTAGCAGCTTTTTAATTTGGAGTTTGATTGTTTTTTACTTGTTGGACCTTTCAAGCCATTAGTGATTATGATGAGGAAAACAGATCAAAGTAAGCCTTGATATGTTCAATCTCCTACATTTATGATGAAAACTAGAGCTAAATTATCCAGGTGCTTTGAAGGTAATGAAGTTAGTGTATGGTCTCATTCATGCTAGTGTTATAATTCAAAGCTATATACATTCACAGAAGGAAAGTAATATTAGTGTAAATGTTTGCAGCTATGACAACAATTTCATTTTTGCTTCTCTAGTTATGGTTCTTAGGGTTTGGGTTTGTTTTTTTTGGGTTGTTTTTTTTTTTTTTTCTTCCCCACTGGAGGAAATAAAGTTCAAGTTCTGATCTATAACTGTTCTATTTCCCTTACAAGTAATGTATTGATAAGGGTACAAGAATCCATTTTGGCATATAGAAAAAGAAATATTTTAGGCTTTGAACAATTTTTTTGTGATAGAGTTTTTACTTTTGATAGTCATACATGCCCACAGTGCCATGGGGCTGAGCTGGCACCAACAGTGCCATGCAGTAGCTGTGCCAGCAGTGCCCACAGTGCCATGGGGCTGGGGTGGCACCAACAGTGCCATGCAGTGGCTGTGCCAGCAGTGCCCACAGTGCCATGGGGCTGGGGTGGCACCAACAGTGCCATGCAGTAGCTGTGCCAGCAGTGCCCACAGTGCCCATGGGGCTGAGCTGGCACCAACAGTGCCATGCAGTAGCTGTGCCAGCAGTGCCCACAGTGCCCATGGAGCTGGGGTGGTACCAACAGTGCCCATGGGGCTGAGCTGGCACCAACAGTGCCATGCAGTAGAGTAGCTTAAACCCTGTGTTTGTGTGCGTGTGTGGCCAAGATAAGCATCTTCAAGATAACCTACCTTTTAAAAGGCTGTTTGTTGCTCATTGTGAAGGGGAGAACACCAGCAGATTCCTTAACAGCTTAATTTTTTTTGTTTGGGTTTTTTTTGTGGTGTTTTTTCTGAAAAATATTCCTTATTTCTCTAGTATTTAGAGACGGCTTGGACAACATTGCTAAAATCGCACAAAAAGAATTCTGTTTTCTGTTACTGTCATGTGTCTAAATATAGCAACTTTCTGTATATTGTATATTAAAAACACTCACACACTCTCTCATACAGAAATAGAGTACAGGTGTTCACTTACATATTAAGGTCAAAAGTCACTTACAATCTGTGCTATTAAGAGATAAAGACATACCACAGTGGTACTGGGTATGCTAACAGCGTTGCTGGCCCAGTTAAGACCTCACTGAAGTCTGTTATGGCTTACTGGCTCAGCAAGCTTCAGATCAGGACTCAGAGTAGGAATTATTACTGCTTTGTAATTTGTGGTGTTGCAGCATAAAAGGTTGCTGAGGCACAAAAGCATGACTGATAGAAAACATGAAAGATGTGTGGTCTCAGAATATTTGGGATATTGTGAATGAATTGTGAAGGGCTTCAAAACGTTTGATTGTTTACATATTACAGTAGGTTCTTCTGGGGAATTATGTACCTTTAATATAGTATGTTTGTACTACAGGGTATTTTAGGTAGTACTTGCAGAATTCCAAATGCATGTGATGCTATGACAGATTCTTTTTCAAGACTCATAATATCACATAGCTGATTAATTGCTTTAAGTGCAATTAAGAGCTGTAAAAATCCATAGCCTCTGACATTTGAAGAAAAGAATGAATTGGAGCATGAAAACAGAGGAAAAGGTAGGTAACAAAAGGCTAATTTTTTACAGTCTAACTTTAAATATCAACTATTTTATCTATCTGTCAAAGATTTTCATCAGCATAGAATCAATATTAAGTTTTGACAAGTTGTTAGATTGGGAATTGAGAAGACAAAAACGAATCAAAAACCTACTCTGCTCAGGAAATTATCTGTTTTAGCATCAACAATAGTCTACTTAAAATATTGCTTGACTTCATTCCTCTGAATCATAATGTGCATATGAAATAGGTTAGTTGGGGTTAATGGTTTGTATAGATACTTTGTCAAAGCAGCTGTTTTTCATAATAGAGTTGCTGGCATATTCTCCACAAGTGCACAGCCTCTGTGGCTCAACCAGTAACTGTGGACAGATTTAAAAATTCTTGCCAAGGAGAAAAAAGGAGAAGACATCATGATTATTATTGATATATATCCTCTATTTATACCCATTTTTAATAAATTTCTGTTTTCCTGATCCTCTATGGCAGTTTTGAATTTTGGATTGAAATCTTTTGCATATGAAGCCTGTTGGCTTCATATGCATATGAATCGTTGGCTTCATTTGTATTATATATATATATATATATATATATAAAACTATTTATTATAGAAGCACTTTTCAACTTGTAGAATATCTTTTCTGAAAAAGATTAGAGGTTAGGTTAATTTACACATCTGGAATAGATTTAGATTGGCAATACTTTGACTCAATTCATTTGACTTCATAGAGATCAGTGATAGAAGTTTAACCTCCTGTAGTAGCAGTGTAAAGGTATTTTTATTTAAAATACTTGAATGTAAACAAGTTGAGTGTAATCACAAAGTGGGAATTAAATTTTTCACTCTAGTAATCTAATCCATGAAACAGAATTTTCTACTCTTCCAACACATATATTTAGAGTAACTATCTCCAAAGAATTCCGAAACAGAAAATGTCAGTACTTTTCTATTGCGAGAGAGTATGCCTTAATGAGACTGGCTTCATTTGTCATTCGGTCCCAGGAGAACTGCCATCTATAGTGTTCACAGCAGGACTGTGAATGAAAGTTTCTGACCACCTGCTCACCATAATTTTTATCTCTATATGGTTCCCAGGCTATCTGCTGAATGAAACAGGACTTGATCAAAGAGCAAAAGTTGGCTTTTAGGCTATGGAATACTAACGCAACAGAGAACTTTCCTGAGGATCCTCATAGGTTGTTTATGGAATGCTTTAATTGCTGAAAAGCAGCAAAAATATAAATCAATTATTCACTGTAACTCAAGCATCCCAACTTGATTTACTCATATATATGACACTAGGTGTCTGGCAAGCAATAGGTTTAAAAACAGTGGAGACTAAAGGTCACATTCTGCTATGACTAACCTACATATAAAACCTCGTCAAAATGTGAATTTTCCTTGCCGCTAGAAAGATTAAAAGAAAAAAAATTGAGTTTATGTAAATTTGGTTTTCAGAAAATATTACTCAAACCAGTTTTATAACATATTAAATCTGATCTGAGGTTAGAATGTAAGGATTCTTGCACTTTAACTCTTTCAGATGGTGTTTGTTGGTTGATGTTTCTATCTAGAGTATAGACAACAGTATTCCTATAATTGAGAGTATCTTCAATATTTTATAAATATGTTCACTCCTTTTATCAGGAACTGGTTACCTTATCTTTGAAAATGTGTGTGTGTGTGAAGCTAAAGCTGTTTCATGGTAGTGTTTATAAAATGAGGTCATTCACTTTGGGTGACAAAAGCTGTTTCAGTTTAATCTAGAAATCATAGAAACTTTTTTTTAATTTCCCCCTGGTTCTTTGATAGTCCAACTGAATGCCTCATCTGTGGAATATTCCTTGGCATGAAAAAAATGTAGTTTTGATCAAAAAGTTTGTCTTGGGTATGAAAATATTCCTGAGTAAAGGCTTTTTACAATTTTTTCCTCAAAATTTGAGAGAGAACACCATCCACAGGGTAAAGAAAGGAGATCTGGGGCAGCATTTTCCTTCCTGTGGATAAAGCTACCTTTGGTTTGATTGCAGCGCAGTCCCTTTCAAGGGACAGATTCTGCTGCTGTTGTTGAAGTAATGGTCTCCTCCTCTGGTATCACCTCTGCAGGGAGAGGTGAGCTGCTCTTCTGTAATCTGTGAAACCAGTGAGTCATGAAGTTCACATTTAAAAGATAATTTGAATTGCAAAGAAATCCGCCTGTAGTCACCACTGCATCCTGTGGATTGTCTTTAATTAAGATAGTTATACTTTCAAGTGGTAAATCACTTACTGAGTTGGTGAATTGCAGAGAATTTTCTGGTAGAATACTGCATTCTGGAAAGAGAAGGAAAGCATGTAGAAGTGTCTTCACAAAAAAAGTATGCTGGAAGATCAGTTGATTGTTCAAATTGTAGTAGTTTCTAAAATGTTAGGTTCATAGAAGTCTTGCTACTACTAATGTATGTAACAATTTCTGCATCATATAATCATCTTAGCCTCCAGTTTTAAGAAGGTGACAATCCATGGCTGACATTACCAGAACATTATCATCTCTCTAATCACATTTTCTTTTTTTTTTTTTTAAAAGAGTGTATCTTGATTGATAGTTGCAAGCTGTTTGTTGTGTTTCAAACATGAAAATTGTTTGTGGGTGGCACACTTTCTCTTGTTGTGCATGTGCTTCAGAAATCATCTGTCATCTGATTTAAACATCAATTTAGTCTGCAGAGCATCTCAATTTAGAGAAAATTGGACTCCATTATAAAATGAATTAGAATAGGATTATGGTTTTGTGCTAAAGTACGTAATTTACCGCTCTTAATTTTGCAACAGATTGTAGAGTAATGTTTTGACTTACTCCTTTAAAGTCACTTTGGAATGTAAAAATGATAACTCTTGTGTGGAATTCTTTTTTTTTTTTTTTAATCAAAAATTTAAGGAGACCTACTGGAGCCTGGCTTTCATGAATAGAGTTATAAGGATTTTTCAAAATGTATTTGTTATTGTAAAGCAATTAAACAAGGGATACAATATTCAAACAAAAGAAATGGAAAATAGAATCATAGAATCATAGAATGGTAAGGTTGGAAGGGACCTCAAGGATCATCTAGTTCCAACCCCCTGCCATAGGCAGGGACACCTCCCGCTAGTACAGGTTACTCAAGACCTCATCCCATCTGGACTTGAACACATCCAGGGAGGGAGCATCCACAACCTCCCTGGCAACCTGT
>VWZE01021541.1:127274-194062 GCA_013396675.1 Eubucco bourcierii
AGCAGAGCTGCTCCAGCCCTCTGATCATCTTCGTGGCCCTCCTGTGGACCCACTCCAACACTTCCATGTCCTTCCTGTGCTGAGGGTTCCAGAACTGCACACAGTACTCCAGGTGGGGTCTGAGGAGAGCAGAGTAAAGGGGCAGAATCCCCTCCCTTGCCCTGCTGGCCACGCTGCTCTTGATGCAGCCTAGGACTCGGTTGCTGTCTGAGCTGCATGCACACACTGCAGACTCATGTTGAGCTTTTCATCAACCCAGACTCCAAGGTCCTTTTCCTCAGGGCTACTCTCCAGCCATTCACCACCCAGCCTGGATTTGTGCTTGGGATTGTGCCTACCCAGGTGCAGGACCTTACAGTTGGCCTTGTTGAATCTCATGAGATTGGCCTGGGCCCACCTCTCCAGCCTGTACAGATCCCTCTTTAATAATAATTTAATAATAAAACCTTCCACGAAAGTGCAATAATTAGATGCATTTTCTCAGTTTGACAGAATTGCTATGTAGAGCAGATCTACAGTCTTTTATTGTTAGTGTTACTTGTCATTCCCAAATACTCATTATGAGAACGTGGTACCAAAGCAGTTCAGTTACGTTAATGATGTACTTGTTTCTATTTAATGCACTTCAGACAGAACTCCCACCTGCTGACTGTAGGCCTTGCTCCTTTTACCTGCTTTTTCTTAAGTCCTGAGATGAAATTTAACTGTCTGAAGATTACCTTTACTCTGAAAGATTTTACTTGTAAGATTGTTATTACACAAGGTGTTGTTTCTCAGAATATGTAGTGAGGTGTTCATCTCACTGTTAATCTGTGGCATAGCTTTTGGGCATGTGTTTTTGCTTCTCTGAGTACATGCTGTGTAGTATTTTACCATGTTGATGGTTGCAGGAGAGAGGCAAAATAAGGTATAAGCAGTGAAATTTTAACCTTGAATTCATTCCTTGATACACCAAGTTTCCTTCCACAGCATTAGTAAGCTCACTTACATTGCTGCACTTGGTGGTATGCTTTTGTGAGCACTAAATATGAGCAGAAATTTGACATCTAATATGTTAAAAGGTAAGTAAGGAACCACATGCTGAACTGTCTTTTCACTGTAACCAGGCTTACTGTGAACATGAAAGTCAAGTGATTGTGAGGGCCTATCTCTTCATCCTCAGACTTTTGCATCTGATCTTCTTGCTTTATTGCTGTGATACAAATCTTTTTCTAATCTCCTTTATGCATAATGATTTTTTTTTTTAAATTTGTTGTTCAGAAATCATGATAGTGAGAATGTATAGTGAATTTAAGGTTTGAGAAGTCTTCTTTAGCAGTTCTTAGAGCAAAACAGAACAAATGTACCTGGAAATGCAGAGTATTTGTTTTGAGTTACTATGGCAGCTGAATGTAAAGACTGGTAAAGAACAGTGCTGGCAAAGAAACAGCTTCTCTGGGGGTAAAAATAATTCTGGCTTATTATTTAAAAAGTCTATCTGAAATCTTTCCTGAGATTTTTGTATTGATCTTGCCCTGAAGAAACTGAATGAATGGACTTGGAAGGGTCCTCACCATTTCTGCAGGCAGGGAAGAGGGAATATGGTACATGTTGTCTTGGCCATAATGCTTGGATGACTCATTACTGTTATGGAGGGGAAAAACCCAGGTCATACCTGTGAGATTTTGGGTTTTTTTAGTATCCAATTACACAAATTTAAGTCCTAGTACTGCCCTCAATAATGGAGATGTAAGGATTTTTGTTGCTTTTTTTCATTTTATTTTCTTCTGGAATTCCAAATAAATTGCTTAGGGTTTGGGTTTTTTGTTTGTTTGGTTGGGAGGTTTTTTGTGATTGTGTTTTTTGTTGTTTGATTGAGGGGGGAGTGTTTGGTTTGGTTTGGCTTTTGTTTTCCTTCTGATGGTTGTTTGCTTCTTTCACTTGTATGCTAAATAAAGGAAGTGTGCAGAAGACTTGATTGTACACTCCAAAGTAAGCAATTTATTTGTAATGACTGTGGACTGCATCTATGTCAGAGTGTCTTGATATACTTTTCATGGTGACATATCACTTAGTTCTGGCAGGAGAGAGGGAATTCAGATATAGCCATCAAAAAAAGCAGAGCATTGTTAATAACACTTTTAGCTTGGTGGTGGTATTGATATGTACTTACAACATTATTCAGAAAACCCTTAGTCTACGTAGGTCAGCATTGTTATTTTAAAATGTAAATAAGAAATGTGTAACTATGTAAAAATAATTAAACTGTAACCAAATCTGTTGACTACAGGACATACTGTGTTAACTGACAGTAAATATCCACATGCTTATAAGATAGATGTCTGATTTAGGTTATTCCTGTAGATGTCAAATCTTACCATTTTCCTTGCAGCAGAGTAGGAGTCATGACAAAATTGTTAGAAAAGTGGCAAGTAGAGAAGGCTGACATGAATGTTCTCACTGCATTATCATTTGTCAACAGGAGTAGTCTTTGAAGGAAAGCACTAGTGTAAAGCAATTTTACATTAGTTTTTTTTTTCCAAAACAAGCTAACAACAAAAATAAAATTCCTACCCTAGCATTGAAACAGTTTTTCACTGTTTTTACTTTCTGGAAAAAAAAATGCTACTAGTGATATTTTTTCATTAGGTGGATGTTAGATCTTTGCCACCCATTCCTCATTTTCATATTCCATGTTTCAGCAAAGCAGGTACTGTCTGAATTTTTAGGTTTAGGTGACAAATATGTTCAAGAGAAACAATGAGAAGATTGTGTATGCCTTGATAGAACACACTTAGGAATGTGATAAAATAGCAAACCCTATTTTAAAAAGAGCTTTGCATGGATGCATTATTTGTGGTAGATGCTAAATTAAGAGAATGTTAAAGAGAGACTCAGAAGCAATTCTGGGAAGGCGATAATCATCACATATATTTAAGTTGGACCTCTTCTTACTGTTACCTGATACGTGGCAAACTATGTCAGTTTGTCTCTAGCTCATCTGATCTACACAGTTCATTGTTAGCTGTTCAGCACAGTGGATGTTTCTAGGCTCCATAATATTGTAGATTGAGAGTGGCAGCCCTTACTTTTTCTTCCTTTGAGATTGAGAAAAGCAAAGCAGTATTTAGCCCTGTTAAACTGAATGTTAAAATGAGTAATAGACCTAGTTAACCTGCATGTTATTTTCTAATTAAATTCAGTGTTTTTTTGAAAGTTAGCTAAGGCTAACAAGAGGTAGAGGTTCTCCAATCTGGAGAAGGATTATACTGGCTATTCTTACTGTTTGAATTAAATAATAGAAATGGGGTTGCTTCTAGAGGTTTCCTCCTTGCTTTCTGTGGTGAATATTGATACAAACATTTCCTTAATGTCATGGAAATGTTGTAACCCTCCGTAGGTATTTCTTTGTATCTTGATCATCAACTGATGTTACTGGATTTCTAGCAGATGCATAGCCCTGGGTGGAGTTGCTTTGATTTCTGAGTTACTCCTCAAACTTTTTAACCTGTTTGCTTTTATCTAATTCACTGGGGAGTAAGATTCCTTTTGTCTTCATCTGAACATAACCCAAGCTTTTCACTGAATTGATTTTGTTGTTGGTGGTTTTGTTTTGTTTTTTTTTTTTTTTTCCTGAAAACTGCTCTTAGCCTGTTTCTCCAAATTGGTTTCTTTTTAACTTTTAATCAAGCCTTTCTTAAAAAGTGACATGCACTGGAACTGTGTTTTCAACATGATGTCTTTCAGTATTGTATGTGATGTCTCTGGGATTTAATTCTTTTAGCAGTTCTTTTATCTTCTTTTTAATAGGCTCTCTCATTTCTGTGTCATTTTCCCTTTGAAAGTCACATACAACTGTGGTGGATTTTCTGGCTTTTGTAACTCCTGTAGGGATATTGAATCTGAATGCATTATTAGTGTGCCTTTCAATAGAAAAAAAATGAACAAGATCCTGTGTACTATTCAGTACTAAGTCTAGGACTGCATTTCTAATGGTTTCCCTAACTAGTTCTGCATGAAGAGATTATTGTGAAGCTAAAAGTTTCTTCTCTGCTTTGTGCCCTAGCGTGATACTTGCCTGATATTCATGGGTATCTGCCATTATAATTGTATTTCCTTCCCTCATTGCCTCTCTGATCTCTGTTAGCCTATCTTAGGTGGTCAGTGCTATCATTCTGTTACGGCAATTGAAAATACAGACCTACTTTCAGCTCATACATTTAGATTCAAGAGCATTGCATGATTTATTGAGACCTTCCTTCTTACCAAAATTCAGTAACAGGTTGAATACATGCCTGGACCCTTAAGGCAGACACCTAAGAGCAGAGGCTATGTACTTAGGAAACTTCACTCAACTCAGTTGTCATTCCTTTGAAACAACAATGCATCAAGCCCTTGATAGCTGGTCATCTCATGAAATTCAATAAGGCCAAGTGTAAGGTCCTGCACCTGGGTAGGCACAATCCCAAGCACAAATCCAGGCTGGGTGGTGAATGGCTGGAGAGCAGCCCTGAGGAAAAGGACCTTGGAGTCTGGGTTGATGAAAAGCTCAACATGAGCCTGCAGTATGCACATGCAGCCCAGACAGCCAACCAAGTCCTGGGCTGCATCAAGAGAAGCGTGGCCAGCAGAGCAAGGGAGGGGATTCTGCCCCTTTACTCTGCTCTCGTCAGACCCCACCTGGAGTACTGTGTGCAGTTCTGGAACCCTCAGCAGAGGAAGGACATGGAAGTGTTGGAGTGGGTCCAGAGGAGGGCCACAAAGATGATCAGAGGGCTGGAGCAGCTCTCCTATGAGGACAGGCTGAGAGAGTTGGGGCTCTTCAGCCTGGAGAAGAGAAGGCTTCGAGGGGACCTGATAGTAGCCTTCCAGTATCTGAAGGGGGCCTACAGGAAGGCTGGGGAAGGATTATTTACAAGGTCCTGCAATGACAGGACAAGGGGCAATGGGCTTAAACTGGCAGAGGGGAGATTTAGACTAGATGTTAGGAGGAAGTTCTTTACAGTAAGGGTGGTGAGGCACTGGAACAGGTTGCCCAGGGAGGTTGTGGATGCTCCCTCCCTGGATGTGTTCAAGGCCAGATTGGATGAGGCCTTGAGTAACCTGTACTAGTGGGAGGTGTCCCTGCCTATGGCAGGGGGTTGGAACTAGATGATGCTTGAGGTCCCTTCCAACCTTACCATTCTATGATTCTATGATTTCATCTCGTAGATTGTTTCATCTTGTAGGCATTTCAGAGGAACAGGGCAACAGCTACAGCATGCTCCATGTTTGTGTCTATTCTGTCACAACTGGTTATCCGTTTTCTTTCTTAACACAAACTCCTACCTTGGTGGGGAGAAAATGTATGCATTGTATACATCTTCAGAGCTCTTTACTGTAATTATTTGTAGATTCTTGTTGTCATGCTGAAATAGTACAAATCTATGAGGAACAGACTAGGTGAGCGTGAATTTCACCACTAATTGAAATTAACAGGAGTTCATAGCTCTTTTTATTCACACATCTCTTGACCTCCATGCCGTATTTAAAGCTCCGTCTATTTGTTCAGAGTGTTATCCATTCAGAATGTTGTATTACAGTTAGTAATAATTGACTGGTATTTTAATGCTAATCTGTACTATTCAGCTCCGAGGTCCAATTACTTATTGTTGAAAGGATAGAGAATCAATGGTAATTTTTCTCCACCTCTTCCCTTGATTATATGTACTACATTGTAGCTCTTTAAAATGCAAAAAACCTGCTCAAAAAATGGGATGCTATTATGGTGCTGCTGGCTGTTTACTCTCAATATATATTCATTTTTGTGCTGTAATGGAACAGTTTGGTTTTGGTTTGTTTGTTTTTTTTTTAAGCACAATACTTCTGATAGGGATTTTTTTAATTCTTGTTTAGCTTCGGTTTGTGGAGGTGTGAATTGAGAGTTGTGTGGAAGTGTGAATTTTAGGCGTGTTGAATAGTGAAACTTGTATGCACAGAACTTGAACTTGCCATAGAATGAAGAGCAATTAAATCTGCATATTATAGTTATCATTTAATGCTGGTGGTATATATGGTTGATACACCTGAAACACAGTTTAGTGGAAAAGTTTCAAATTGGAGTGATAAGGGGCTTCATTGTGTTAAACTGCTTGTTTATTTTGTTACTTATCAAACCTTGCATGTATTTCTAGGACACAACATGAAAGCAGACTACCATATGAGATTTTATTTTTCCATATAGTTGTACTTGGAAATATTTCTCCTTATTGGAAATAATGACAGCTCCTGAAATATTTCTCCTTATTGGAAATAATGACAGCTCCTTTCATGGTTTAATATTTGCTATGTACAAAATTTGTAAATTTCCTACAGTCATAATATCTTAGGAAAAATATTGTCATAGGGTGTGATGGTTTGGGAGTTACCCACCCCCACACACAATGAAATCACCCAGACTAGACTCAGCCAGCTGGAAGTTAAGGAATAAAGCTATATTTACAGCTCAGTACAATTTACAAGCATGTATATAAACAATATACAGTTATATACAAGTTAAAAGTAATACAGAAACAAAAAAATCCCTCCAAAACCATCAGATTGCCAGGAGGATCCTGACCCAAACCTTCCCCCCCTTCTCCCCTCTTTCCCTCTCTTCAGAAATAACCAGATCAATTGCTGTATATCTCACGTGATAAATCTGGAGAGATCTGAGGTGAGATGTCAAAAAGACAACAAGGAGGTTAGAGGGAATAAATGGTTAAGTCAGATTAGAGTTAAGGCAGAAGAAACCACAGACCATCAAAGTGAAGGAGCAGAACAGCTGAAAACTAACTGGGCAGTGTGTAAGTGAGTGTCTTATCTATATTTTGACTAGTAGCATTTCTCAGCAGAAGAATGAGTGATATAGGTTACTGGTTTTTTTCTTTCTTCTCACAGATAAGGATTTAATTTCTATCAGCAAAATATTCCAATTAGCCTCAAACCAGCACATAGGGATTTAGATGAAGTAGTGGAAAAACTTTCCTAGTAAACCCCTGTTAATTCAGTGGAAAGTGCTGGTGTGCTCAATTGAGAAATCATTACCAGCGAATATAGTCATGTTTGCTGAGCAAGCAACAAACAAAATAATCTACAAAACCCAAAAGCAAAATAACTGTACAGATAGCTCTAAGAGTTGACACTTCTCGCTTTAAGTGACTCCATTGATAAAAATTACACTGTACAAAGCAAAACAACAAGAAACAGTTCTGCAGGCTTGTTATGGAGGGGTATTAATTGATGCAAGATGATATTTATTTCAAAATTAATATTTATTAAATTTGGTACTTAGGAGTCTCGCCTCCCTCAATCACTAATTTTAATAATAGTTGGTTCTTCACACGGTCATGGAAACATTATACAAATAATAACGTAGGATGTAGAACTAATAACTAGCATATATAACATTAATTGACCTGGAAGAGAAGCTTCTTGCAGTCAATATACTGCTTACCCACTAGATGTACTCAGGAAGCTCCTTTTGGCTTATGGCAGAAGGCAATTGGTGAATTCCAAGAGGCATTAAGCATTTACTCACAAAATGTTAGTCTCCCGATTCCCTGGGACTAAGTACAGCTTCAAACAGTACCCAAAATTCTTTCAGGGAATGCATTACTGTCTTGTCAGCCACTGAGGCTTCTGATTCTTCCCAGGCTTCCCAGGCTGCTGGGGAAAGGAGGCAGACAATCTCTGACCTGGTCCTGATCTCTCTGGGTGATCTGTGTATCTCCAGGACTTCCTGTCTTGACAGGAGGCTTTCAGGCAGGATGTCTTGCAATGTGCAGTCTCTGCACAGTGTCACGCTGGCTCTGCAGGCCGATCGCATGGAGGCATTTAGAGTCTGTTCCTGGTAAACTCAAGGCAGTATAGTTTCCAGGCAAACAAAGGATCGGAGTTTGTTACTTTGTGGCAGAGCTGGATTGTAGCTTAGCATAGCATGTCAAGATGCAATAAGGCAGTAAGGCAGTATACTGTCAGGAGCAGAGAGCAATAGTAGCGGGCATCAGCAGGCATGAATACAAGGGCAGAGTACATTGCATCACCTGCTCATCTCCTTTTATCAATACAGTCTGAGACTATGGAGCTTTGGACACAGAATAACCAATCAGAATGGCAGTTAGCCAAGCTCGACCGTATTAGGTGAAGCCATAGGCTTGCTTTACCCCTTTTAGGGCAGAACACAGGCCTTGCACTAGGCAGGCACAAGCTGAGCCTGTGTACCTTGTTTACCACAGGACGCAAACAAGTCTGGGCAAGCCAGGGTCCTTAGGCTCACTGGTTCCAGGCTCTTTGTCCTCTCTCCTGTGGTTGCTTCTCCCCATAGCAGAAGGAGGGAGAGCAGAAGAACATGTCTGGGCAAGCCAGGACATGTATAAGCCTATTCTGGCCTATTCAGGCCTACGACGACACAGTCCTCTTCCACCTACCACGACAAGGCTTAATAGGTAGGGGCAACTTTTTCATGGGATTCATATTTGTGTTGACTGAAACTAGACATATATTTTCTGTCTTTAATGATTTGATCATTCCACAAGAAAACTGCCTACATTTTTTCCTGAGGAATTAAAAACAAAGCAAAATTTCATGTGGAAATTGTTGAGGCTTAATGCTTCTCAGTTTAAAATAGGACAAAGTTTTTATGTTTACTTCTGTGTTCTTTAAAAACCATGCCTCTTCTTACACTGTGACACATAGGAAACAACATGCTTCATTAAATGCTTCATTATTAAATGCTTCATTAAAAGGGAGTCATGAAATGCTTTGAGAAAACAGATAATTTAAAAAAATTTTGTTAGCCAGAAGTTTTTAATGGTTTTGACAAAAAATGCGTCTACTCTTATCTTTTTGATGAACCAAAAAGTATGCCTGTAGTTATTAAATATTTGTAAATTTCCATCTCCTGCCTTATTTGCTAATGTCCTTGCTTACATATACCAGTGCCTTAATACAGTCTTCTATTTCAAATGCACTGGAGTTTACACAAAAGCGTATTCTAAACTGCTTTGTATTGAATCCTACCTGTATATTTTCTGTCATCTGTCTCAATACATGCTGAATGCACAGATTTATGAGTTTTGAAAGGAAAACTATATCTTCTGTCTTTTATATTTAAAATATTTTGAGTTAATTTTGCATGAATGAAAAAAACAATGTAACTTTCTTTTCAAAAGGACTTGATGTACTGCTCTTGGAATGTTTCAAATGCTAAATTTCCACCTCAGTAGTAAATTTTTGACTATGGTAAGCATTCCTGTGTTTTCCCAGTGCATTTGTGTTACTTTAATTCATAACTTTTTGAATATTTAGTAGTAAAATAGGTTTTTTATTTAATTAAATTCATCTGCTTATTATTATTAAATAGCTTCTACCTTATTACTGGCTTTTGTTATATTTCCCCTCTCCCCTGTCCGTTTAAGAAGGGGAGTGATATAGCGCCTTTGGTGGGTATTTGGCTCCCAGCCAGGGCCTAACCACCACAAGGATGTTACATTTTTATTTTTTTCTTCTTTCTCAAACACTTCCCTCAGCAGAATAATAAATTGGAATGAATAATAGATGTCAAAGGTGGTAAATACATTTATTAAGATGTGATTTGCACTTTCCTGAGTATGAGAAAAAAGTACCTTGTGTATTTATTGACTTTGTTGTTCTTTAAATGTTCTGGTGGTTTTATCTATATACATTATAGCAATTTTTAAAAGTCTTAATAAATATCGGTATATGAAGGTTTTTCTTGGCATCCCAATTTTATTTTTATCATAGTTTCAGACTTTTATTTCTATGCATTGTAATGAATGCGAGGAGAGTCCTGATGTTCTGAATGACACCCTACTTAGTTTTAAGCTACAATTGTGAAACACATTTCTTCCCTGTGTTAGCCCTTTATCTTAAGCCTCTATATAACCCTCAATAAGTTAATATGGTAGGCAACTAGCTCTCAATAGGTTACTCTCCAAACTATTTGACTTGATCATTATGATTTCCCTAAACATAACCTCAGTGGTTTTATTCTGGAATACCAAGTCAGAATCCACATCACAAAACTCTGCAAATATTTCTCATTGTTAAAATGATTTTTTTTGGTTTTTTTGGTAGTTGCTAAGTGTGGTGCCAAATACATGAGTAAAGTGATGGCAGCTATGTAAGTATTTCTCTGACATGAAAATTTTACTGCTTTGGTAAAGCTAAAAATCTTAATTGTTTTCTGATGCTGTGCACAAGATTTTAGATTACTCTGAAAACTATTGATTTTAAAGTTTGTGAAGAGTGTCTGTAATCAGCATAGCAATTTGACTTGTTAATTAGACTAGTCCTATGGGAGTTTGGCTCCTCATACAGTATGTTTATGAATCTAATCAACTAGGCAGCAAAAAAACCAATTATAGATACTGTCTTTATTTTTTAACTCACAAAGGAGCAAGAACTGAAATACTGGAACTATTGCTTCTGTGATAATTAAAACATGGATCTGAATGAATAGAAATGAAAAAAAATAGAATTAAAATAAAAATCTGTAACGGATTTTCATTGGGGATGAAACCATATGTGAGACTGTGACTAACTTCTTGTGCTGAAATCACACAGGTGCTTTCATTTAAACAAACAAACAGAAAATAAAAACAAGAAAAAGAGAGAGAAAGGAAAAAGAGAAATAATAATAATAATTAAAAAAGCTGCCTGTTACCAGTTCATATCCTTGCTTTGTCTTATTTCTTATTTGTGTTAGTGCTGGTAATTTGTTTGTCCTTTGTTATCCTTTGTGAATAGAGTGATTTGTAGCGAAAATGGCTAGAAATAGTAGTTGAATTAAGAAATACTCAGAACTTGATTTGTTATTCCTTCCATCTATTCTGTTTTCCAATAGGTTAATTGTTTGTTCAGCTTCCTTTTATGACTCAAAGGTTTTGAGCACTGTGATTGGTATTTGACCTAACTGTGTTGACAATTGAACTGTCTTATGTATGTTGCAACTGTCTTGCTCTAGTAGATGTTAGTCTGCCAGGTGACTAATGTTGCCTTTTCTTTCTTTAGGGATGAGGTTTACGCACTGACTTTTTGCATCTCATTGACAGAAAACTTGGATTTTGGTTTTGTACTATGCTTATGTTTAAAGGTTGAGTTTATAAGTGCCTGTGAGAGAGTTCTGATGATTTCTAGGTAGCTCAGAAGTATATGCTAAAGCCTTTTATGACTAGGAAACTCTGGTTTTGCACAGGTAAACCTATCTCATGGGGCAGGCAATACTACTTTGCTTTTGGAGTGTAGTTACTAGATATGCTTGGTCATTCCAGAGCTCTTTTAGAGTCTTGTAGCTATACTTAACCTAGACCACTGATTGCCCAAAATTGTGGACTGAAACCTGGCACGCCATATTATAGCAGATACAGAGCAGAAGAAATAAAATTTATGTTTTCACAAATATAATTTTCTTTGTGTAAATATCTTGAACTCCAGCTGTGGATCTTGCCCGTGAGTGGTTTTCAATTTATTACTCTTTTTTTTTTTTTTTAAATTGTTGAATCAATACAAAGTAGGTGTTATTTTCAAAAGACCATGTGGGACATTCAAAAGGAAAGATATTTATTGCTGCTTTCCATATTTACATATTCAGATTTCTTTTTTGTTAATTAGCAGTGATTTTTGTGGCAGACTGTTGGCAAAAAGATCTGATATTTTTGAAGTGTTTACTGTGAGCAACGAATTGTTCTTTACCTAGAATACACTGATGGCAGTGCTAACAATTAGAATTCTTTTATTAACTTGTGATCCTGATCACAGATGTAGCCACATGATCATGAAAACCACACCTATATCATTCTGTGTGCACTCTGTTTGTTTGCTTTCTGGCTTATTGACTACATGCCGGAAGCATGATTTTGTGTATAGACTTTATAAGTCTTTTGTGTTAACATTTGTGGTAGATTTGCCATAGTGCTGATTATATTAGTGGATGGGGGTTTACTTTCTCGGAGAATTTTCAGACTCTCTATATGACATGGAAAATATGCTTGATGATGTGTCTTGGGGATATTTACTTACAACACAGTGATTGAGCTTTGACATGCGGAACTTGATGTCTTAAGTTATTAATGACAAAAGCCTCCTAGTTTTTGCTATGGGATCTTTAAGAGTATGTTAGCCAGCTTGCAATGTTTCAATGTGCCAGAGTGCATCAGAAAAACATGAATGAGTAGCAGAGAAGCAATACTGTTTAGATAGCAATGTTTTCCAAGCCGTTCCAAAATTATACTAATTTCCCTGTTCTGTTAAATTTCCATCACTGTGTAATATTGTTGTCAGCAACCTCAGAGTGGAAGTTCCTGACTTGCTGTGGTTGTTCTTCATTCCTAGCAACTATCAACCCATCATCTTGATGACCTGGCCTGAATGTTAAAAAGAGTTTCAAGACATACTTCTTCATCTGGGACCCAAAGTTTTGTTGTCTTCTTTCCTGGAAGCCTACCGTTAATTAGCAAATCTTTAACAATAAAAGTGGCAACCAAAGATTTCAAAGGGGGCGCAAACTGATCAGGTGCTAGCATGACTATATGGCAAATAGTAACCAATGGCATAATAAGGTGCTCAAAATTCCTTGGATCCAGACTTCTATGCAGTGGCTCAAATATATGTGCCAACTGAGTATCTTTGCTGGAAACTATTGCATGGACGCAGTGAATAACATACTTTTTAGCTTTATGATGCAACACTGGAAGCAAAGCAGATCTTATATGAGGAAAGTCTTCTTCAGTTTTGCTTCCTGTATTTTTGAAAATTTGTAATGCAGTTTCTGCCACTTTTTCATCACCCATTTTCAAGCAAGCCAGCAGAGATTTTGCTTACTTGATCACTGAAGAATCTGCATGTAAAATGATGGCCTGTGCAGTTTATTACCTGGTTTCCATCCTCTTCTGATAAAAGAGGTGTAGCTGGAGCAGTATCCCTCATATACTAAAAAAATGGATTGGATAGAAATCTTGGAGAAGAAGGGACTGTTCCTTGTCAGCAAGCTGGACCCTACATTTACCTGGGGTGAGGCTTTGATAGTGCCAGGTGAGACAGGTAGTTGGAAACTCTGACTTAGTTACTAGGAATTCTTAAAACTGTTGGTGGGCTTCTGAGAAGTAGGCATGCTGTATGGCTGTGGGTTCAAGTTTTAAAGGTGGCTAGAAAAGCCTCTGGAAGGTTCAAAAGCCTAGAGTTAGTTGCATGCTTATATAAGAATCAGAGAAGCAAGTGTGTCTTTGTTCGAACTGCAGTGCTTAGCTTTTTTTTTTGTTTCTAGAACCCTTTTGCTGAGGCCCTCTTGGTCTTTGGAAGTCAACTACAGGAAAAGCTTTAAGGAGACAAACTGAAATTGTATTGTCATGTTTTCAGTGGCTAAATAGTAACTCAAATTTATGAAACATAGAATATATGTGATGTAGCAGTGATTTGAAATGCTGGTATTCCTTGAGTATTTACATCTGAGAAGATGTACCTTGCTTGTGCATAAATAAAACACAGGTGATTTCTTTTTTAATTATTATTATTTTAGCTCTTTTCCTGAGCATGAGGAGAATAACAGGTTAAGCTGAAAATGCTTCCGAAAGTTCTTTATTAGGATGTTATTTAACACCTGCCATCCACTTTACGTATTCAGAGCATGCCTACTGACAAATAAGTTTCACAACTTTTTTGGGGGAATTATAGTTCTGGGGTTTGGTTTATTTGATTTTAAAGCATAGTAATGCATCCTGTCTAACAGAAAACATAGAGATTTTATTGCAATGGAAGTTTTGAGAATACAGTGTACTGAATTGCAGATTGTTAATTCAGAGAAACTAGAGCTGTTAAGTCAGTGCTTTGCGTGTTTCTCCAATTTCAGAAATCAAATTGCCAGAGGCATTGACTTAAACATTTTGTTCCAACTTTAATGTGGGGGAACTCCATCTGTACTTTCCTTAAGTTTTTAAGGAAGACTTTATTAGTTTAGCAGTGAGGTATGATGTTGTGGAGTCTCCTTCTCTGGAGACTTTCAACACCTGTCTCGACATGTGCCTGGGCCACCTGACCTAGTCACACCTGTGTTATCAGGGTGGCTGGACTAGATGATCTCCAGAAGTCCCTTCCAACCCCTACCATTCCATGATCTTGCGATCCAGTGATAGCTAGGCATTTTTAAGTGCCAATGCTACTTCTGTGAAACACCATTACAAATAATGAGTCTTATTTTCTCTTCGCAGAAATCATGGTACATAGGCCAAAAGCTATGACACCTCTAACTTACTGTTTTAAATATTCCAGCTGTATGTAATCTTTATAAGAAGTCAAGGACCAAATCCTCTGACGTGGTGGAGTTTATGCACACTGGACGTATATCCTTCACCCTGTTTTATACTTTGTTTTGGTTCCTCCTGTTGTTTTCTTCCTTAATCCTAGAAAAAAAATCATTGTGTCAGTCTTCTGGTAATTCACAGCGTGGAAGACACCTAGGTTAAAATTAATTGAGCAAAAATAAAAGGAACTAGTGATGATTTTAACTAAGAAAAAAATTCTATCTGAATTTGTAGGTGGAAGGAAGTGCTTCAGGAAGCGGTAGAATAGCTCTCTGTGGCTGTGTAAGGAATGAAGGTCTGTAACAGGAGACAGCAGTCTTGATTGTGTAGTAGTTCCATGTAACAGCTTGCTCAACATTATTTGACAGCTAGGTGCTATAAATTCTCAAATGCATGAGCTGTGTAGAACTGAGTTTTCTTTAAATATTAATTTAAATGCTAGATGAGAATTCTATTCATGAAGCATCAAAACAACTTAAAAGGAGGTTATGGATGAGTAACATAGCATTTAAATTGTAAAACAGTCTTCTCCTAAGTGGGAAATATGAAATGAGAGGTAGCTCATTTCACAGAGTTACAAACTTTGAGAATTTTTTTTTTCAGATTTTGAGTGACATGCAGTGTTTAGTTTTGTATAGTGAATGAGCATTGTTTGGGTTGGGATTTATTAAAGACAAAATTTAACAAGTCTGGGAAAATCAAAGAATACTTATTCCTATAAAACCCCTTCCCTAGTTTATTTGTTAAAATTTGGACTTTGGTTTTTGTTTTTTTCTTCCCTTATTTATTTATTTATTTTTTAAAAACCAACAAAAAACTTTGTGATCATGATGATTCTCTGTGTAGGAGATCTTGGTTCTCACAATCGTAGAATAGTTGTGGTTGGAAGGGAGCTCTGGATATTGTCCAGTACAACCCTACTGCTTGCAGCAGAGTTACCTAGAATAGATTGCACAGTGCTGTGTGAAATAATTTCTTTTAGCATATGGAAGCATGAAGACTCCACAAGCAACCTGCGTGACATTTGCCTATGTTTGACCAAACTGACAGTAAGAAAGTTTTTTCTGATGTTTAAAGGGGACTTCATGTATTTCAGTTCGTGCCCATTTCCCTGCAGCTTGTGACTGGACACTGATGACAAAAGCCTGACTCTTTCCTCCGTTTTACCAAGTATTGATATATAGGGATAAGATCTTCCTAAGCCTTCTCTTCTCTTCTCTGTACTGAATACCCCCATTTCTGTCATCTTCTCCTCCTACAAAAGATGTTTCTGTCTCTTAATCATCTTTGTGGCCCTTTGCTGCACTTGTTTCACTATGCCTATATCTCTTCTGTACTGGGATCCAACACTCCAAATATTTCTCACTAGTACTGAAACAGAGGGAGGGGAGCAGCTCCCTTGACCTCCTGGTGACACTGCCAAGTTGCTATGGGTCTTCTTTGCTGCGACCCATAGCCTGTTTTTCTGCTAGGACTCTCAGTTCTATCTTTGCAAAGGTAATTTCCAGCTAGTCAGTGCCCAACCTGTGCTGGTGCTTGGCATCATTCCTGCACAAGTAAAGGACTTCACATTTCTCCCTGTTGAATTTCATGAGATTCCTGTTTGCTCTTTTCTGTAGCCTGACAAGGTTCCTCTCAATGTGAATGCAACCCTCTGTTGTATCAACTACTCTTAGCTGTGTTTTATTGGTGAGCTTCCTGAATGTCCGCTCTGCCTCACCTTGTAAGCTATTAATGAAAATGTTGAATAGCAATGGCTCTTGTATTGACATATGGGGTGTGCCTTTGATGACTGATTTCCGGCTGGACTTGGTGATGCTTATACACAACTCTTTGCTCAATGCTTTGGATGATTTTTATTGTTGATCACTGTTGATTTGAGGAGGACTTGATTGATAGTAGCTGTTAGAGTGAGCAAAACTTTTCAACTATACATGCAAATGTGGCTGAATAAAATGTTTTGCAGAAGACAATATTATGGTGTTAGCACAATTCAACTAAAAAGCCAATCAACAGATGCAGAAATTTGACTTACTCAGCTCTGAGGCTCATGGGAAGTTTTTGCATTTGCTCTAGACAATCCATTGATCTTTCAGTGCTCTTGTTTTCATACGAAGTCAAGGTGGAAAATATCCCTTTGCTTACACTGAAAAAAAACCTGAGACCATCAGTCAGTGTCATCAGAAAACTGGTTTAAAAAAAATTAATTAGATATGGGTGAGAAAGATGCCAAACAAACTACATGGTTAATAAATGCCTGTACTTGGAAAGTGCTGAGTTGTCATAGATGGCTTTTTGTCATTGTTATTCTGAGGTTAAAGACAAAGTGGAATCTTCAAATATATTCACATAAGAATACGATTTTAAGAGGTAAGGGACAGATGATGTTGCTCTGCACAAGAAAGATTACAGGATTTCACAATATGAATATGAAAACACTGTGTGATCCTTTGTGCTGTTCAGCTAGTCATATTCTGTGACTAAAATTCTGATTTACAAATTGTATATATGCTAATAAGTGGATAGATATGATGTTTTCATCACTTCATCAGGTTCCTTTCCTGTTATCATCATACCAGGATAATGCAGGAGGATTCTTGTATCTTCTTATGTTCTCTTTTGGTCTGGGAGTAGGAAAGACAAAAGAAAAATTGAACAAGGCATCTGATCCAACTGCATAAAACAAACTGAGTAGGATGCAGTTTGTTCTAATTTGTTACAAGATTTGTGTGTGTGTGTGGCCACAGTAGTTTATGTGCCTTCATCGAATTGAAAAGTAGAGAGAAGAGTTTTCCTTCATATATTTGGGACCTTACATTAAGGCACAAGTAACCAACACTTCACTTAGTGAACAGATTCATTTCTGATTTTTGAAAGTTTTGTTCCTTGGACAGATGCAACGTGAACCTGAGTTTTATGTATCAGCCAACAGACAGTAAGTAACCTCAGTTACATGAAGGATTTCAGACACAATTTTGAGTTACTCAGAGCTGAGTTCTTTGTATTCCATATTAAAAAAGAGCAAGGCTTCCTAGTGAAATCTAGTTGTTACACGGATGTAGTTAAGGGTTCAGTGACTTACCTGTTGTGGACTTCTAGACTGTCATCACTATGATTTGGTTTTGTCATCTTTCAAGCTTAAAAGAGTGATTGCTTTTTTAGTATTTTGTGTTCCTGATAGCTGTATTGGAACTGTGTGGTGAACATTAATCTATGAACCCTACAGGAAGGCTCAGATTCTGCTTACTATGATGTGGTTTAAGAATGTTTTAAGATCTTTTTTCCCATGTGATTTTGCTGGACTTTGGAAAGAGGAAACCTACTTAAACTTGTAAATGAGGAAGGTGATCCAACCATCCAAATTATAAGTAAAAAAGGATGTCTAATTGTCAGAATATAATAAATGAGTCACTCCAGTTTCAGTTCCTGTAGCTTCACTCAGCTCCTATACTTTCAATGTGTCTGAAAGTTTCCGGTTCAGCCAAAAAAAAAAAAATCCAGTCTTCAAAAAGGGACATTTGTTTCAAAGTGCCTTGGTATCTAATGGTCTTTTAATGAAAAATGAATTGCAAAATTTCAGAAGAAATCTTGAAATATTTTGCAAACTTTAAACCTTTGAGAATCTATTGAATGTGAGGTCATTACTCACAATATGGTCATGTAAAATGGTAACTATGGCAACAACAGAGTATTGGAATGAAGGGTGAGGAGGGAGATTTATACTGGGGAGTAATATCCTTGGACATAGAAAACATCATTGCAGAGCCTCCTTTCCTGCCATCACCTTTTCTGTGTTGCCTTTTCTACACCGCACTGCCTTTCTGCAGTAACCCCTTACCTGCTCACCTGGGAACCATTGTGGCCACGTGTTTGCAGCTTACACTGGCGGCTGGGCAGCAACTCAGCTCTTCTCTCCTTCCCTCTGCCTGGAATATTTTGTGTTTTACCATGGGATCATTATCATGGGTTTTGGAAGCATCCTTGTACGGGAAACTTACTCAGGACCAAGGCCTCGTGAATGCATATGTTAGAGTTGATACTAAGCCTCTATAAGCATAGTTAGAATTTTTCCTGGTTTCGCCTTCTTTTTTCCAAGTTCTGATTGTTTAAACTGTTTAATTCTGTGTTCCTAAATATCCTTTGTGCAACTATTTCCTGTCAACCGAAGTTGTGTACTATAGAGGAAATAACCAGAAGTTCAGGATCGGGTTACTGTCATGGTTTGGGGTTTTTTGTGGGTTTTGGNGCTTGATTTTTAAAGCATTATTAATAAAGAGTAATATTAGTTAAAAAATTAATAATAATCCAGAAACAATTGTTAATATCATATCAGAGGAACAGGTGGTTTAGCTCTTGCACTAAACTGTTACAGGCTATTACTGAGCTTTGCACTCTGATTTCTAAAATGTGCTGCAATTCAATTCTGGTTTAGATGGGGTACAGGCTGAAGATCCCAGAATCACTGACCAAGTCAGGTGTAGAATATATGATGACATGACTTTGTCCTCTACTGTAGTGATGGGAAACATGACCTTTAATTCCCCTTATTTAATCCTTGTCATAAAAATACCTAGGATGTAATCTTTGCCTTGCTGAAGTTTCTGGCAGTTTTGCCATTAACTTCAATGAAATCGGGACTTTGTAAGTTGTGTACTATAGAGGAAAAAACCAGAAGTTCAGGATCAGGTTACTGTCATGGTTTGGGGTTTTTTGTGGGTTTTGGTTTTTTTGGTTTGTTTTTTTTCCCTTCAGTTGCATGCAAGTATGATTTGATTTTGCAGTTTTGGTGACCTCTTGAAAATAACCACGCGATGTTTCTTTATCCTATATGAACATGGCCTTGCCATTCAGTTGTGTTCCTTCATGTAGGATGGACTACAGAAAGTAGAAATAAAACACCAATATGTATTAATTCTCTGTAGTTAGTAGGTATCATCCTTTGCCCTAGCCCAATCTAGCACACTTTTTACCATGGCAGATATTTAATCTTTGAACCATATTTGGTTGTACTATAGTGCAGAAGCAAATGGAAGCGTGAAATCAAATCAGCAGAAGTTGAACTAGCGGTTATAGAGCTAAGGAAGCAGTTAAAATTTTGAGTTAGAGAATGTGATAGTACAAAGACAAGGAATTATTTATTTTTAAATTAAAGGATTGTGGAATATATTCCAACACTTTGCTGATTTCTTCATACTTGCAGGAAAACATGTCTCCTCCTAGCTCACAAATGTAACTCCGGTTAATCAGGGTTTAAGCAAGCAGTGGCAATGTTGTTGGCATCAACAGAGCTGGCATTGAAGTAATGCAAGTCTGTCATGACAAAACTCATCATATCCAAATAGGATACTGCGTAAAGCTTGTCTTAGTTTTCTGAAACACCAACTCCTTTTCAAAGTTGTCTGCAAGGAATGTGTCGAAGGTTTCCCATTTCCTATTGACAGAATTCTACAATTTTGGCTAAACAGATCATTTCTTGTCTGTATTGTCATACAGAAGGTACTGTAAAAATAGAAGTGTTTTTCATCTTTTGCATGGACTCGTCCAAACTGCAGTGCAGATCCTGATCTCTCTTCCTAACATATGGACTTTAGTCTGCTGTCAGAAAAGAAGTGAGATGTCAAGGTCAAATGTCGTGTGTTGTGTTTCACTGATGGCTACCCATCCAGCAGCACTGGCTGACAATGCAAATGAGAGCTGGTTTTGCTCTAAAGTTTAGTTTGATAGGGTATTGTGTCAATCCCAACAAGTTTTTAAATTAATTTTGAATTTATCTTTTAGTGTTCTTTTAACTTTATTGTTTAATCTACTGTTATATGTAGAACATAAATATGCAGAAATTGCTTTTAAAAGAAATACTTGTCACTAATAATCTGGTTTTTTTCATTTTTTTTTTTAATATTTGGCTTTGATTTTATGGTAGTATTGAAACCAGCTAATGGATTTCACAGAGAAAAGGCACAGTTACTATGGCTACACAGCACCCTGAAAGCTTTAAAGTACAAAGAAGAAATGAATATGGTACTGGCTGCTTAACCATTTCTAGAATAGATTCTAATAATTTAAAGGCTTTATTGTCTTCCAAAGACTGTCAGAAAAAAGCAGGATGTTAGTCTGTTAAAAATTTGTATATTATTTTTAGTTTAGATCACTACTTTTGAAGTAGCATATTTGAAAAATGTTTTTCAAAACATCTTCTGCTTTTAGCCTATCTGTTTCACATACATGTATTATTTATAATGAAATTGGCTACTACTGATCATTTTATCACTGATATCTTTCCTATGATATTTTAAGACAAGCTGAAATTTAATTGTCCTGTGGACAAATGGACACAGTAATTGCAGTTTGATGAAAATGTGAACTAATGTACTTTTTATATATTTCACTATAGTTCTCGCTGAGATATTTTAATTATAAGCAAATCTACACATTTATGGCAGAATAAAATTTTTTTGAGTGTAATGATAAAATGGATCTATTGTTCACCACAGATAGAAGTTCTGTACACTAAGAGTAATAGAAAACCATTGGGAAGGTAACAGATAATCTTACAGGTGGTTTTGCCAAGAGCTCTTTCTTGTGCTATAATTTTCAGGCTCTTGTATTTTTTTTTTTATTTATGTGTCCATGAATATTTGTAAGTTTTTGTAAAGTGGGCTGGACTTGCTGCATGTGCAATAGATCAGCTGAGCCATCCTCCTGTTGTAGATCTGTGCTGTGCTCCATGGAAATACTGCATTTGCTATATTAGCTCATGGTGTCCTTTTTGTCTAAGCCTTTCTACCTATAAATATCAGATATATAAATATAAAAATGCTGTATAAAACATCATAATAGAGACCAGCAATCTATAAAGCCTGTTGGATGAAAACTCAAAGATGGGCAAATGAGAATGCATGGGAACACCCAAGAAGAACTAAGTAAATGTATAAGACAGATGAAAGGAAGGGATGCTGTTAGAAAAATACAGTGGGAATTTCATCCTGATGTTTAATGTGAATCAGAGATTGTGTAAATATGTAGCAGTTTATAAAGTAGCTTGAGCTTATAAACTACTACAAACAAAAGTGGCGTGTAGAAGTGGTCCAGAAAGTCTGACTATCTTTTAAATAGGGTAGGGTCAAGGAGACCTTATAGTAGCCTCCCATTATCTGAAGGGGGCCTACAGGAAGGCTGGGGGGGGACTATTTACAAGGTCTTGCAATGACAGGACAAGGGGCAATGGGTTTAAACTGTCAGAGGGAAGATTTAGACTAGATGTCAGGAGGAAGTTCTTTCCAGTGAGGGTGGTGAGGCACTGGCACAGGTTGCCCAGGGAGGTTGTGGCTGCTCCCTCCCTGGAGGTGTTCAAGGCCAGGTTGGATGAGACCTTGAGTAACCTGTCCTAGTGGGAGGTGTCCCTGCCTATGTCAGGGGGTTAGAACTAGATGATCCTTGAGGTCCCTTCCAACCCTACCATTCTATGATTCTATGGTTCTATGAAATCTTCACAGGGCCTCTTCCTAACTGCTTGTGGTAATATCAGAGAAATCTAAAAGATAACAGACACCAAAATTCAGCAAGCCAGTTTTCCTAACTTGGGTCAATTCTTCTTTAATTTACATCTTGAACAACACATATTAAAATTTCACACAGGACCAGTGTGTTCAGGACTAACACAATATTTATTGATTTTTTTTTGTGAGTGCTTCCTTTAAGAGAGTTTTTCAGAAAGTCTTCAGCTAAAAATGGATGTTGTGTCTTTCTGCTGCTTCTTAAAATATCGAGAAGATATTTCCAGACAGGGAAGTTACTTTCAAGAAATCAGTGTTATTATTTTATGTTGCGAAAATGTAATGAGAAATTTTACTGTTCTTTATATTTCTTTGCTGATTTGTAAACATGAGGATGAAAAAATTACACTGGCTATTAATGATTTGTAGGTGATGATATCAAACTGAAATTTTCCCATAGCAAGTCTCACAGTCACCATGGGATTTTCATTCCAAAACTTAACAGCATAGCATAACTTTATTCTTTAAAACTTGCGTTGTGTACATTTTGTTTTGCTGCATGTGACATAATGATTTTGAAATACTGATTAAAAATGACTAATGGATTGACAGTTAATTTTAACATAGATCTCCCACATCTGCCTTAGATTATTTGATTATAGTTTTCTTCAGAAGAGAAATTTTAAAAAATAGAATATTTTTTAAAAAAATCCCCTGGCTGGGGTGTGTGTGGTGTTAATGGGTGTTTCATTCATGTGTTATTTTGGTTTGCTGAAATACTCTATTTATTAATTACTTAAGTATTACAGAAAAAGGTGCTGCTTAAAATTGAGGAATGATTTTGTTAGAAGTGCTTCAACAGAAGACTTGGATTATGTGATATTTGATGTTGCCATGGGAAACTGCTTTGCGAGAACATTTGCAGAGCAGATGGACCAAGATAAATAAAACCAATACAGGTATTGAATAAAGTCTGTGTAATCATCTATGAAACCACAGGAAAATCTGTGTAACAGTTCTTTAGTTTGTCCTTTTTTTTAATGGGCATGCCAAGAGTTCAATTTTCAGAACACGGCTCTTTATGAGTGAACTTGTTTTATCTTCCTTTAAACAAGATGATGTATTTTCATGGTATTTGATCTTAGGCCCCTGATAAACAACTGTCTTATATGTCTGATATAGTGAAGACTTTCTATAGATTTTGAGTTTTCAACAAATCAAAGAAAATGTCAGGTTTATCTGCATATCTCCTGTGTTATGCAAATCCAGTAGTGTCTTAATTTCATGCTGTAGCCTACAAGCTTTTGGGCTAGCCTTTAAACACTATGGAATCAAGAAGCTTTGTATTTCAGATGTTATAATTTTGTTAGTTTCACATTTTCTTGGCTGTCGAGAGCTCTTCTGTAACCTTATACAGTTGTTTTTTCCCCTTGATTTAAAAAATAAAACGTGGACATGTGCTTACCCTGTTTAATCCTGTGTTTGACACAGGATTGTTTCCTTAGCAACATGAACACAACAGTTACTGATGTGACTATATACATGCAGCATGCCTTTGTAAGAGTACATATACATGGAAACACACAGGATGTTTGTTTAACATGTATTCTTTGTTCCTCCTGACAGTAAATGAAATAGACATCTCCTGATACATAATTTGTAGTCATATCTTTCTAACAACTCAGATTCAGACTTGTAAAATGAAAAAGCTTCTGGACAAATGAAAGCTTAATTTGCTTTCTTGAAGTTGTACAATTTTAACTGCTAAAGAATTGGTTTTTTTCCCAAGTAATATGTTGACTGTAAAAAACCTTATTTGTACTTAAACCTATAATCTAACTGTACTTCTGTTGTTCATGAGTTATAAAACTTACTCCATGGGTTGATTTCTTCACTTTCAGTGGAACAGTAGCCCTAACCCTAACCCTAACCCTAACCCTATCCTAACTCTGCATAATGCCATATAACAGGTTTTTTTTTATTTAGTATGGAATTCCATGAAATACCACAACACTGAATATCACATGATTGAATCATGGGGTTTTTTCCAGTAATCAGAGTAATATTTGTTTAAAGTATTTATTTCCATTATGAAAGAAAACACATTTGATGCACTCTTTTTAATTAATTTTAAATATCATGTGTGAATTTCTGCACAAAGTTATGTATTTATATATATTCTGGTTTTTTTTCAAGGAAAACTCAGTGAAGCAGAGATTATTAATGAAAATCTTATAGTTGCTACAATGAGTTGAACCAGAGTATCTGAATTTCTTCCATTGCTTTTAATATAAGCTTATAAAGTCTTGCCACATCATAAGCCCAAAAAACACATTGGTAGTCATTAGGTTCAGGGTTATTTTATGTTGCTAGCTTTCAGCTCTAATCTTTTTATACCTTTTACACTAGCTAAAGCAGAATGAAGTTAATTGTCTTTTTTTTTTCCCCCATGCATCACAGAGATTTCATGGATGATTAATTTAATCTCTTCCCAATTTATTTTAAGCAGTGTAACAGAATTGTTGAGATTGGAAGGGATCTTTGGATATTGCCTAACCCTGCCATCAAAGCAGGGTCACCTGCACATTGTCCAGAACTATGTCCAATTGGGTTTTGAGTAACTCCAAGGGTGGAGACTCTGCAAGCATCTTGTGCAGCCTGTGCCATTGGTTGACCACCGTCAAAGGAGAAAACAAAAACAACAACAACAAAAGCTTAACTGGGATATCTTGTATTTAATTTATGCCTCATCACTTGTGCTTTCACTGAGTATCACTAAGAATCTCTTTTTACCTTCCTTACTGTGCCCCCACCAGATATTTATAAGCATAGATCCCTCTGAGCATTCTCTGTTCAAGACCCCTCTCTCTCAGTCTCTCCTCATACAAAAGATGCTCTAGTCCTTTAAATATCTTAATGACCTTTCGCTGGACTTGCTTTAGTAGGCCTATGCTTCTTTGTACAGGGGAGGCCGGGACTAGGCCCAGCATCCAGAGTGGCTCAGCAGTGCTAAGTAGAGAGGAAGGATCAATCTGCTGGTGATACTCTTCCTAATGAAGCCCAGGTTGCTATGGACTGTCTGTGCTGCAAAGGCACATTACTGGTTCATGGCCAGTCTGTCGTGCCTCAAGTTCTTTTCTTTCAGTAAGTGTGGCATTATTCCTGCCAGATGGCAGGACTTTGTATTTCCCTTTAAGGAACTTCATGAGGTTACTGTTGGCCTGTCAAGGTCCCTCCACATGGGAGCACAACCTTCTGGCATATCAATTCTGCTTTTGTGTTATCTATGACCTTGCTGAAAGTGCACTCTGCCTCGCCTTGCAAGTTGTTGAGTTGTTGGACAGTATTTGCTCTCATGTTGACACCTGGGGTGTGCCTTTCATGACTGGCTTCTACCTGGATTTGGTGATACTGACCCACAACCTTGTGAGTCTACTGGTTAAGCCAATTTTCTGTTCACCTTATTCTTCGTTTATGTAGCTCATATTTCATCAGTTTGTCAGGAAGGAGACAGTGTGATTCAGCTACAGAAGCATAATTAAGGTCAAGATAAGCAATGTACAGTGTTCTTTTCTTGTCCTTTGTATCAGTCTTTTCATTGTGAAAGGCTATCAGATTGGTCACATACCCATGCTACACCCAAACCTTTTCTTGTCCTTCTTGTGTCTGGCAGTGGTTTTCAGGATTATTTTCTCCATTCCCTTCCCAGGGACTGAAGTGAGGCAGTGACTGGCCTGCAGTTTCCTGGATCCTCCTTCCTGCCCTTTTGAAAGTAGAGACAGTGTTTACTTCCTTTCAGTCCTCAGAATTGCCTCCCTCACCTCTGTATTTGCCTTCTTCATATCCTTTGTGACAGGTCTCCATCAGGAGTGGGCCACTATTTTCTATAGATTTTTTTAATGCTGAAGATAACACCAGTTCCCACATTTCCTGTTCATCTTCATGATCATGTGAGCTATCCTATTCTTGTCTCTGTGGTCCTGTTGAGGTTATAATTCTTCAACTGCACATAGACTTACCCTGTTCCCTGTGCTGTATGCATTAGTGAAGAGACTTTGGAGAGGTGCAAAAGCATGTTGGTTTCCCAGAAAAGGCAGGATAGCTTTCCCCATAATTATGCCTAGTAAATGTTTCCCTATGTATGTGAATACAGTTGGGGTGGGATCCCTACAGCCCTGAGTTTCTGCTTACATATTTCTTTCTGCTTGCATTGCCCTATACTCTTTACTTGCCAACATGGTTCTTCATTTCCCCACTTGATTGCAGGTCATTCTTTCCTGCCACTTGCTATTCCTAGTTTGAAACTCTCGTTGCTGGATTGGCTAGCCTCTTGGCAAAAATATTTTTCTACACTTAGGTGGATACCATCTCTGCTTAACAATCCTCTGTCTGCCTTTTTGGAAGGATTAAGGAGAAAACTGTCCAATATCTTGTGGCCTTGACACCCTACCCTATCATAGTGATGCTTTCCTGATTGCCTCAGGCATCGTCATTGACTCATGTGGAAGAGCAGCAGAGAGCAATAGACTGCAGCAGCCTTTCCACAGTGTTCCACATCTGAATCCCCAGCAGCAAACCTCCCTGGGCAACGAGTCAGAGTAGTAGATGTGGGCCTCTGGCCCCCACAACATGGAACTGCCTACTGCAGACACCCATCCCATGCATGCTCCTGCACAGATCAGCTTCAGCTTGTTTGGGTCCTTTGAGAGACAGAGCTTGGATCTGTTGCTCTTGTAAGACAGCTGTTGCCATTGAATGTTGTTTGCATTCTACTTTTTTGAGAGTGTGTGTGAAAACATTGCTAGTGAATAAATTGTGTATTTGGGGTTTGGTTTGGTTGTTTTTTGGTTTTTTTTCCTATTTCTTGAGTGGTATTCTGCCAGTGCTGTATGGGCTAACTGGCTACAAAAAGGCTTTTTCTACTAGTGTGGTTTTCCTGTGCTCTGCATTACTTTTGAATTAATCTCAAATCAATCTGAGAATACAGAAATATGAATGGGAATCAGTATTTGATACAGCATTTAATACAGCTTATTTAAGAATTGTTGGTTTATGTTACACCATCTGGAAGATATCAACATTTTTTTTTTCTTCCAAAGCTTGTCTCATAACATAATTCAAGGCTATTAAGTGTAGGTATACAGTGTTTCAACACATGGTTTCACAGGTGTCTTGTTTCTGTTTGTTCTAGGAAATGAACCCAGGAAGTAACGTGAAGGGCCATGTGAACCTCTGTCATAGCAGAAATTATCCAAAAGACTGCTTTACCTGTAAGTTCTGCTTTTCTGATCATAAATGTTAAATTATACTCATACTGTTTGAAACGAACAGAAAAAGTGGTTCATTTTGGCATTTTGACTTGCAGCTTGACTGTCCAGAAAACCCTGCTAAGTGCCTTATGTTTAATGCCTGCTATTATTAACTTGTTATATTTTAGTGAAGAGCAAACATCTTTCCTCTTCTATTAGGCTTTTGAATTTAATGAGGAAGACTTTTGTGTTGTATTATCGTAGACTCTACATTGACTGTGATGCACACTAAACTGAAATAGCTTATTTTTCAGAATTTCTTCCACAAGTAAATGAAAGGTAGAAAACATCCAAACCTCTATCAGAATATGAAACTTTTCCATTAGAAGTTCTTTAGCAGAATACCTGTGCAGGTGCCTGCTGTGAATCAGACCTCTTCTGGATTGGTTGCCTTTTTTCAGAGTGCTCTTTACAGTTTTGCCACTTGTGGTAAATGATTTGTCTTTGAGTAGTATTAAAATAATTTATTTTTAGAGACATTACACAGTAAACTCCATTTGGGAATTTAAACTCTTGGTTTTGAGTTGTCTCTAATTGTCCACATTAAAATACTTAAGCAACTGAGAGAGATTAACTTGTCCTTTTAGCAATACCATAAGAAAAATATTAGAAGGTCCATTTCACAGAAAGAACCAAAAACATTAGGTTGTTGATACAGGCAGATTAAAGGAAGTGGTGGCAGAACTGAGAAGAAAACTGAAAAAAAATTCTTAGTCCCCGTCGAGTTATAATTTGAAAATATGCCTAGAAAGTATATCCTGAAGAAGATTTGGAGTTTACAAACTATAATTTAAGCAGTATATTAATTTTCTCCCTTGTGCATGTAAATATAATTTATCTAAAGATCATTTAGTTTACAAGTTTCTGAAAACTACAAGGGGAAGGTATTCACAGGATCACAGGATCTTAGGGGTTGGAAGGGACCTCTGGAGATCTTCAGGTCCAAACCCCTGCCACAGCAGGACCATGTAATCTAGCATAGGTCACCCAGGAACCCATCCAGAAGGCTCTTGAAAGGAAACTCCACAATCTCTCTGGGGAGTCTGTTCCAGTGCTCTGTGACCCTTACAGTAAAGAAGTTCTTCCTCACGTTGAGGTGGAACTTCCTATGATGGACTTTATGTCCATTGCCACTTGTCCTATCACAGAATGTGAGTGAGAAGATGCTGTCCCTTCCTTCTGGACATTCAGCCCTCATATATTTATATACATTTATTATAGAACCACTCTCAGTCTTCTCTCCAGACTTAATAAGCCCCAGGTCTCTCAGCCTTTCCTCATAGGGCACATGGTCCATTCCCTTAATTGTCCTTGTAGCCCTCCATTGGACTCTCTCAAGTAGATCCCTGTCCCTCTTGAACTGGGGAGCCCAGAGCTGGATGCAATATTCTAGGTGGGGCCTTATTGGGACAGAGTAGAGAGGCAGGAGAACCTCCCTCAATCTGCTGGATACACTCTTCTTAATGCCCCCCAGGATAACCATTTGCCTTCTTGACCACAGGGCACATTGCTGTCCCATGGATAACTTCTTGTCCACCAGGACTCCCAGGTCCTACTCCACAGGGCTGCTCTCTAGCAGATCACCACCCAACCTGTACTGGTGCAGTTCGTTATTCCTTCTGAGGTGCAGGACTTTGCACTTATCTTTGCTGAACCTCATTAAGTTCCTCTTTGCCCAGCTCTCCAGTCTGTCCAAGTTTCTCAGAACGGCCACACAGCCTTGAGATGCATCAGCCAAGCCTCCCAGTTTGGTATTGTCAGCAAACTTGCTGAGCAGATACTCTGTCCCTTCATCAATGTCATTGATGAAGAAATTGAACAGGACTGGACCCAGCACTGATCCCTGGGGGTCTCCACTGGTTACAGATCTCCAGCTGGACTTGACACTGCTGATCACCACTCTTTGCACTCTATTGTGAACCGGTTCCTAATCCATCTCACTGTCTGTTCTTCTATCCCACACTTCCTGAACTTGCTTACAAAGATGTTATGGGAGACATAAATGAATGTTTGAAAACTTAGTAGCTGTTTAATATTTAAAATATAACTGTCTTTTTTCCTCCCTTATCCAACACTGTATTTTAATATAGCAGAAACCCCTATACACGGACAAGCTAGGTAATTTAATGTGCTATAACCTCCAACTAAATAAAAACTTGCAAACACTAGTCTTCTGTAATCCAGGCTCTTCATGAAGTATCAGAAATTTTTTCTTCCAAAAAAAAAAAAAAATCACCCTGGTAGCTTTTAAACTATTCTGATATAAATTGAAATAATCATAAATTAAGTACAAATAAAGGAGTATCTGTTAGAAATTAGAATCTTAGTTCTGCACTTCATGTTGTAAAGTTAAACTTGAAGATTATTGTCTTAATTCTATTAATATTCACACAATACTAGTGAAACCAGTAATTTTCCTGGGTTATCCTAAATGCATTGAAATGAATCAAATACTGAAGTGTTTCCTTTGGTTTTATCAAAGAATCTGGAGGGGATATTCCAGGATATTTCAAGGAGACTTTTATGATTATTGAAGGAAAAGAGAAGAGAACCTGCTGCTCTGATAATACTCTCTTAATAACTGAACTTGTCAGATTTTCAGTATTCTTTGCTAAGCTTAATTATTTTGCACTTGTCAGGAAAGTGGATTTGTAGTACTGTAACAATAGCCTTAAAAAAACCAAAATGAAAAGAAATAAGATTGAGTTAGAAATGGCTAATTTATTAAAATTTTGCCTTCTCTTTCAATTGTTTTGTTCACCTCTCTCTGAAAAAAAAAAGAAGTATTTTATATGTGTGTGTGTGTGGTGTGTGCATGCGTGTATCAGAGACACTTATTTTTGGGACAAAAATACAAAAGTTGCTTGGAAAAATCTTAGGTGATGGAGGTAAGACTGACAGGATGCAAAAGCTGAAAGCCATGTCGCTTGCTGAGCAGTAAGCATACATTTGTGGCCTCCCAGATAACAAATGCATTATTTGGTATCCTCCAGATAAGCTGATTTTGCTGTGATTTTAATAGCATGACTGCATTTGAGGACAAAATAGCACAGAATTTGGGGGTGTTTTGTTTTGGTTTTGTTTGTTTGTGGTTCTCCTTTGGCTTTTTTGTTTTGTTTTGTTTTGGTCTTTGTTCATTTGAGTGTTGTTTGTTTGTTTTGTTTTTGGTCTAAAATGTTTGCGACATTGTTTATTACTCTGTAGTTACAGACAGTTCTGAAATCTGGTTAAAGATCTGGCAATATGTGAACATAGAGGCTTATTTTCTTCCCTTGGTGTAAGAACTGACCACATATATACTCAACTCAAGCACCAGTGTGTTGTGGTGTGTCGTCTGATGCCCTGGCAAGACTAAGCAAAGGTTCCACTCCATCACTTTTCCAGTGACTTTGTACTCTTTTTCTGAATCTTGATCATATGCAGTGGCATTGTAGAGAGGCGGATATAATTCTGTCTCTGCTATATCTCTGTTGAAATACCGTCAGAACTTTCATTGCTTTATAAACTGTTCAGTTTTGACCACAGGTATTTGCAAATGCTAGGGATATTGTTGGAAATTTCTGCAGGCAATTCTTGTGGGATAATCTGAATAGAAAGAAGTTTGTAAGGATTGATTAGATAAACAGGATAACAGTTTTAGCAGACTGACACCAGTCAATATAAATTTCCTTTATGCATGGGACATCTTGTTTTGTTTGAGTCTGCTTGCTGTGTCAACATGCTTTTGAGAGGAAATACTGAGAAGAGGCCAACAAAAGAAGTAATCAGGTAGTTTCTGTTTGGAACAAGTTCTGACAGATACTCTATACAGGTCAAAAGAAATAATATGCCTTCTTTAACCAATTAAATCCTGATTGAAAAACTGTAGACAAGCAACTCTGATTCTATTTTCTTTGAATTCTCTTTTGAATTTGTTGTCAATAAGTTAATGAAACTATGGCAGGATTCTGTGTTTTCACAGATGGCTGGACTGGCATATCTCATGTTCCTCTATACACCTCTATATTTAGTGCTTCATCCTTTCACTTCTTGTTAAGGAAGTGGGGAATAGTATCACAGAAGCATGTCTCAAAACAACATAGATACAACTTCCTCCTGATGACTGCAATTGATTTTATGATTCACATAGTGAACTGTCATATTAGTACAGACATAAAAAGACAAGGAGGAAAAAGAATATTACTATTATTGACATATATTCTGAGCACAGGTTGCTAGGAGAGAGAGAGAAATCAACTGGTTTTTAACTATGAAATAGTTCCAATTTATTTGTCTCATGTATTTTTGCTAGAAACAACTCCATACTCTTAGTTGTGATATTGGCAAATGTATTTCTGTTACATATTCATTTATCTGGCATTATTCCAAATAAATCTGTCAATATTGTAAAAATGTTGGTCATTATACACAGACAAGCAACTATATAATTTTTTTAGATTTGTAGGTTATGGTGGTAATTACTTCATTGTGATCAGGTGCTTTTGATTATTGTATTTCTCTTCCAAAGGGAGTTTACACGTATTATTTAAATTAATATTAGCTGGTGAACAAATAAGAAAACAAAAATCTTTCTCTCTCTCTCTTTTTCCCCTCAACTGGACTGTTCTGACTTCAGCTAATCACCATCAAAATAGTATTTCTGTTCTGTGCTTATCAAAGATCAAAACTTCAGCTATTTTGTCTATGTAAAATCAGTAACAGCACAGAATGTGCTTCTATATGTTTATAAAAGCATGACAACTAAGCATGATAGCCATTCCTTTTGACAGAAATTTAAGGGCACAAATATTGTTTTTACATAAACAAAATTATAATTATTCCTCTTTATCAAAGACATTTTTGTGCATAGAGTTCACAGTTTTCTCTGATCAGCTTTTCTTGATTTCACAAAGACTACAGTGCTGAGTCACTTATTTGGAGGTTTTGATTAGAGTCCTGTGAAAGCTGGCAAAAGGTAAAATCAATATACACTACTGAAATCAGTAGTAAGAATCTAAATTTTATATATATATATATGAACTGCTAAAGAATAGCAAGAGTTTTGGTTTGTTTGGTTTGGTTTGGATTTTTTGGTTTTTTTTTTTAATAGAAAATTCCATGACCTTAACAGCACATTTAATTTCAAAGGAGTGTCTTGCAAAGCTCTGATTAAGATTTTGGCGATCACTGAAGATGATTCTTATGCTGCTCTCACCATGCCTTTCTTTTGTGTTTCTGAGCTAAACTTGAACTTTAATCTCATATGTTAGCTGGCATATGCTTTTGTCTTGGTTTCTGCAAATATACTTACAAATTTTAATTGTAGCATTTTTGCATACTGGAAACATTTTCCTGATCGTAAGCTAGCAGAAAGCTGTCTACAAGGGAAAGGAGAATAGAATTATTGTGAAGGTCTTAAACTATTTTTGCTTCATTACTTATTATGTAGATTTTTTTTTTTTTAATAAAGGATACACTGAGGAACATGAATTGATATATCTGACCTGATGACCCTGAGAAATACAACAGCTGTCTCATGTGTTGCTTGTTAATCTACTTCTCCTTGTTAAAATCAGATATAACAGTGGTTTGCTGAAGGAAAAATAAGGAGATGGGCTCCGTGAAACCTGTGTGTCAACTATATGACTGACTATATGAATTTCCAACAGTAGTGCTGAAAGCAGTGGTGAGGAAAAATTGTCCTGTAGATAAATGTGATGACACAGGAATGAATAGCAGGGCAACTAACAAAAAATGTTTTATCCTTTGGGGTCAATGTGTAGACACTCTTTTACTCTAGGTATAAACCTCCTAAATCTCAGACGGTGTCAGAATGCAAGTGTAGATATCAAAATGGTGCTAGTGGTCACATGCACAGATCATAAACTGCCAGACATGGCTTCATAAACTACTGGGCATAAGGAAAGCTGGAGAATTGTGCAAGCTGCCTTGGAAACTATGAGGTTGGTAAGTTGTAATAAGCAATTCCAAATTTTAAAACGTGCTGGTGAAAAGAAACAAAGAAGAGACACACTAATACAAGGAACTGAAGATAAGAGATTCTATTTTCATGAATAAAAAAGATGTTGAGATCCAATGGGAGATTGTTGATAATCTCCTATTTATTGTTGATAATAAGTTTTTATATTGGTTTACAGAATGTGTGGATAGGAATTATGAACACTTTGATTCTCTCATTTAGCTTGGTGTGCTTATAGTATATGCTTCCAGATTGTGCAACAGGCCTTGGTTTCACAGCCCCCCTGAGGCTGAACTTGTATCTCTCTCTCTATGAAGGTGACTATCTTGACTATGCTATAAAAGCAGCTTGAAGGGAAAGAAGGAGTGACTTATACTTCACATGCTTATTACACTCATTGGATATTACTCCGCAGTTAGTTAATTGCAGGAAAGGATGCTTGGGACTAAGTCAGTGAAAATTAGTTTTGAAAGTAGTTTTTTGTCCTGCAGACAAGGCTAATGCACTTTAAAGCAAGAATCATAAAGGTGTTAGTAAATGTCCAATGAATTTCTCTTTTGCTTAGCTAATGCCAGTTAACAGGTGCAACAATTTTAGGTGAGATATGGTATTGTTAGTCTGTATCTCTACATGTTATAGTGCCTTGCTCTAGACAAAGACGACTTGTTTCAACTTGCCAACAGATGAAAAGTTTAGCTCATATATTGATGTGCGCAGTGTGAAGGAATGGTGTCACAGAGATGCAAGAGGTGCAACAGGACCTCCAGAATGCCCTCACAAAGATGTGCACCTCTGTGAACCCACATGTAAGGAGCTTGTTTTGACCCACTGAAAGAACACTGCTGAGAAAACTCATATTGATAGAAAAGCAACTTGCAGTTTCTTTCTTCATGTCGCCTGACAGTTGCTGTCTCACTGAGCATTGTGTCTATGTCCTTTGAAGGCAAGTTTAAGGATGACTGTTACAGAAAGCAATATTCTGCAGGGTCACTTTTGCCATGGTCTGCTGATATAGTCTGGGAATTGTAGTGGCTGTGGTTTTCTATGCCTTCCTCAAAGATGTTTTTGTTAATGTAATGAGCCGAAGACAATTGTTTTGTGGGCCGATTTACGTGAGAACGGTTTAAGGATCCTTTGTCTCTGCTGCCACCTCAGTAGTTTCTTCAAAGAGAAAGCAAATTCCTTGTTCTAAACTTGAATGGGAAAGGCAAATTTATACTCCTGTATTATTTTGATTTCAATTTATTGTTGTAATCTATTTCAGATAAACCTGCACTGTGTGAATCATAAGAAATTACTAGCTAGAAAACAGACTTATAATGTGAAGAGCTACTTTTGCTCCACAAATAACTAGTTCTCCATTAATGTAATAACTCTGGTTGTAAGTTATTGATAGTTTGGTTATTTTCGTGGGTGCATTCTGGTTGTTTTGGTTTGGGGAGCTTTAGAGTCTAGTTTTGTGGAGTTTTTAGTTTTATTTTGTTTTGTTTTGTTTTGGTTTTTTGTTAATTCATCTGTTCATTCCAAGAGTGTTGAGGTCATTTGTATTTTTTCCATTTTGTATGACTTCTGTACTCCTCAGGCTTTAATGTATCTTTTTTTCATACAACTCCTTCTTTGTGAATAGTTTCAAAGTGACTATGATTATAAGAAGGTTTATTTAAGCAGAAAATAAACTAAAGAAGAACATCAGAAATTATTGTCAAACTGACAAGAGGGCAGTGGAAATACTGATGCTTCCTGCATGTTTCTATTTTTGTGATTAATCACAGTAAGAACTCAATAATCTAAGCAAGGAAAAACTTGTTTGTGCTGCTATCCACAGCTTCTTGTTGACTATGAGCTAGGAAGTATTAGCAAGTTGTGGGTTTTTTTGCTTGGCCAGCCCTGTAGTGTATGTAATATATATTATACAGAACTGCACAGAGAATCTGGGGGGAAAAGGGTTTGTGCATTATTGTCACCTCTCATTGCCATCCTTGCATAGCTGTTTGTGGTGTGATCCTGGGCATTTCCAGATTCAATTATCTTTTAATTATTGTTAAAATTGGATAAATATTGATGATAAATGGCTAGAATAAATACTTAAAAGTATAAACTCTAGTTTATAGCTATGATTTGTAGCAGATATGGCCTACAACATTCTTTGGTCATCTCATACTCTGATTGGGGTTGTGATTGGACAGCAACTGTGTGGTTTCCACCTGCATGTGAGGGTTCCCTGCTAAGGCATCTAGCATAGGTGGGAAAGGAAAAGTGAATGAAGAATCTTATGGGTCTTATGAACAGACAGCTGGAGACCGTTGCTAAGTCCTATAGTATACAAATAGTCTGTATACCTGGAATGCTTTGGGTCCCAAGGGCTAAGTAGGGGACAGTAGCACACCTGATGAAATAGTAGGCTAAGTTATCTGTGATGACTCAATTTGGCTCAGTTGATATTAGAGGAAAGGAAGATCCTGGGATGCACCTTACAGCTTCAGTTGTCCATCAGATATGTGCCTCCATCAGAACTGTATCATGGTTTCACCAGGTTTGTGTGCCTGGCTTCTGTATCCTCAAACATGAACACGCTTGAGAAGGAAGAATAGCTGAGTCATCTTTTGATATGGAAAAGGACAGCTGTGACACTTGAAGATTAATGCATAAGGGATGCTGTAAAGTGCTTCTTCTCTCGCATATACTGGCATTTAACTGCATTGTTATAATAGGTTGTATTCTCTGTTGTGTCACTTCCATTTTCCTTTGTATCAGTGAGGGAAAATCATCTAGTGAGGAGTAATTTTTTTTAAACCATATTTTCTATCTGGAATTATTTCAGTGGGGTAAGAGAGAGATGGATTTTCAGTTAAGTACATTTAAGTTCACTTTTATGCAGGAAAAAGCCAGTGTGATGAGATATAGGTGACAAAATACCTTGTTAGGCAGCTAGGGAGAATTGGAGGTGATGAAGAGCCAACTAGGAGAAAGTTCTACAATGCACTAAGGTAAAATGCTGAAATCTACGAAGTGTGGTAGATTGAGGGGGTCCCAGTGTGCTGGTTTGAGGCTCATTGGAATATTTTGCTGAAAGAAATTAAGTCCTTAGCTGTGAGAAGAAAGAAAAAAGAACAGTAACCTGTATCACTCATTCTTCTGCTGAGAAATGCAACTAGGCAAAATATAGATAAGACACTTCTCACACACTTCTTAGTTCTCAGTTGTTCTGCTCCTTCACTTTGGAGGTCTGTGGTGGCTTTCTGCCTTAACTCTAATCTGACCTAACCCTTTATTTCCCATAACCTCCTTGTTATCTTTTTGACATCTCACCTCAGATCTTGCCAGATTTATCAGGTAAGATACAGAGGGATTGATCTGGTTATTGCTGAAGAGAGGGAAAGGGGGGAGAAGGAAAGGGGAGGTTTGGGTTGGGTCAAGAGCCTCCTGGCAATCTGATTGTTCTGGAGGGATTTTTGTCTTTCTGTACTGCTTTTAACTTGTATATAGCTCTCTGTATGTATATATATANCAAACCATCACATCCAGGTTCCCTTAAGTAAACTAGAGACCAAGTCCCATCCCAGGGGCCAGACCTGGTGATCCCAGGATGTTGTAATATTGTTATTCTGTTCCACTTTCCAGTATCACAGGTTAGAAGCCAGTGCCTGGCTGATATCAGTCTCTCTTCCCTCCCTACCTTTCCTCTCTTCACTTCTCTCTGAGAAGAGCACGCATCCCTGCTTATCTCATGGTTTGTGTGGCAGAGATGGCTTTTAGCTGGCAGGGAACTTTGAGCTCTGTCATCCATCCTTCTGAGGCCTCGTAGGTCTAAGCCGGGGAGAGCAGTTATGTCCTACTCTCGGGCCTGCTGAGGGTGGAAGGGGTGGAGGATTCTAGATGGTTTTAGTCCAATAGGCTTGGCTTATCATATGGATGTATCCATTCTACCTGATTGCCTTTTGCATTTATGCACCTGTAAATAGAATCTCTCCATAAACTTCCAATCAGCGTGCAGTATCTTCATTCTTACTCTCTAAAAGGAGTAAGAGTCATTTCTATCCTCCAGTCCTGAGTAGCTCATGGCCTCAAACTGGGACATGGATGATATTAGAAAAAGTGGTAGTGAGAGGATGATATTAGAAAAAGTGGTAGTGAGAACATGAGCCTCATTAGTATTTTGTGAATACTTAAAGATGCAGTCTTTGTGCTTTTCTGTAAAAGGTCTTTAAATGTGTAGCTTTTTGTAGTTTCTCACTTAAAAAAAAAAAAAAAAAAGTTTCCCAAGGGAAAATAAAGTTAGACTCAGAATTCAAGTGCAAATTGCAATCTGCTGTTAGATCAGTTTTAATCTGTGTGTTCATCCAGTGGCAGTATGTTTTTAAGGGTGGACCTTTGTGGTACAAGATGAATTTGATGCTTGTACCAAGGCTGCACTTTTGCAGTCTTCAATAGTAGCTTTCAAAGCTGAGAAGTGGATAAATAAGAGTGATTTCACATCCTGGAGATGCTACAGTGTAATCTTAACTTTCAGAGCTGGGGTGCATAATGTCGCTCAGAGAATGAGAAATAAAGATCTGAACTAGCATGCAAAAGCATTTAGTGTACTTTGGAATTCAACAATAAAATAAGGTAATACTCTCTGATTATCATGTGGAGGTGCAATAAACCTCATGAATTTCCAGTTTCCAAGTGTTTTTTTTTTAGCCCTAATACTGTGATGGTGAGTAGAATCACATGAGCTCTTGGAAAGAAAACTTATTTTCCTAAGGCTGAGCTTTATAAAGAAGGATTTTCCTTCGCAGAATAAAAGTGGTGCATGAACTGTTCGTAGTGTTTGGAAGGCACTCTTATGCTGCATTTTGAAGAACTATGAAGCTCAGGCTCCTCTGTGTATATATATATAAAATATTTTTATGGTTTTGAGTTGTTTGGTTGTTTATATATATATATATATATATATGTGTTGTCTTAAAGCTAACTTTTGAACATGGCTGAATTTTACACTGTAGTGAATACACGTGGAGAAAACAAGCATAAGAGTTAAGTGTCTTCAGTCTTCTTAGGTACTGATTATATACTGGTTAGAGGCTTTAAATGTTGTTATAAACATTATTTTACAGCTTAGATTGCTGGAGAATCTTAGAATTGTTCTGCCATAAGAGTATATGTGGTAGTTGCTAATGTGCTAAGATAACAATATAAACTAATTTTTTTACCAGTAAGTGAAGTGTAGACACTGGTTTGGGGAGGGCTTAGGAGAGTTTGGGGGGAGTGTGGATAGTAAATCTTACTTCAGTCCTGAGAATAAATTTAGGAACTGTTTTTAAACAAGAGACTGACAAACCCAAACTTGGTAATTTAGGCTTTTAAAAACTTTTTCTGACTCTCTGAAAAATGCAGTTGTTTGGTTAGAAAAGGAAGATAAATCTTGTGTCTGAAAATACTTTTGGGAAGGATGACTTCAGAAAGTGTACTGAAGAGCAAATGTAACCTTTTTCCTGATTGTTCATTGATATGGGCAGATGATGGAAAACTGCTCACGAAAGGTAAAACGCTGTGCAGAGAAGCTTGGCATTCTGAAGTGCTTTTTCGAAATGTAAGGAACTCTAACTAGTACTTGGATCTCCTCAGGTTGGACTTTCTTCTAGTGATTAAGTAGTGGCATGATTATAGTGTAAAGTGCTTTTCACAGTATCCTTACCTTGCACAGCTGTTCACTAGAAAATATACTCCTTTTGTGTTGTATGGAAAATAATTCCAATTTTTTATTGTCGCTCGAAAAAATAGAAAAATGTAATAGCATGTTAGGTTTAATCTTATCTCCCAAAGCAAAGCATCCAGACAGAAGTTAGATAAAAGTATTATCAAATTAATCTTTTAGTGTTTAGAAAGCTTGGTACTGGGTAACACAAAGAACTACAGGACTTAAATCTGTGGTAGAGTTGTGCTAATTTGGAACGAATGTTTAAGATACATTATCTGCATATACACATAGAGAAATAAAGAATAGAGAATTTAGAAATATGGAGAGAGCAGCAGTGATTTGCCTGAGTGTTTGTATTGAAAGGTGCTTTTCCACAAGGAAATGATTCCATCATCCTTCTCCTGCCTACCCCCCATAGGAATTACCACTGTTAGAAGCCTAAATCCTTGGAAAACTGACAGGAAAAAACAAACCTCTGAAAATCTCTTGTTTTATTGATCAATAAGCACCATGTATTTTCTACCTGGAAAATATGAAGAGGGATGATGAAGAAAAGGAGGATGCTGTATCACACAACTCGGAACTTAATTATTTAGTCAGAAATGTATTCCGTGTTTGTTAAGGAAACAACCTTTCTGATTTCATTAAGCATCTCAGGCTTTTAGAATTTTAGCCAGGGAGGGTGCTTGGTTTTGGACTCAGTCAGCAATCCCTATAAAAATGTTTAATTAACTTTTTGCCCATACCAATATAGTGCCATTATACTCAGAAGGCAGGATGAGCTCCCTCTGGTGGCTCATTTGCTTTGAAGAGCTGGTTTTGAGCATCTGTTTACTCAAGTGACCAAGGATGCTGACCCCAGGTATCAGCCAGCCATCATTTCCTTGTGGGCTTATGTTTTAATTGAAAAGCATCAATGATTTTCTTTAGGAATGAAACATCAGCATTTAAATTCGCAGCAGTTTCAGTTGGTTAGCAAAGTAAATAAAGAGGTGCTGGGCGATAAAGTAAGCAAATAAAACTGAATTGCTTCGTTCTGAGTCTACATTGCACAATAGGGGGTGGTAGTAATTTAGGTGAGGCAACCACTTGCAATAGTACTTACTGTTAAACTTAAGAAATGTTTGGATATTAAAGAAAATTATTCAAGATTATAAAATCCATGTTTTTAAAAATAGTTTAATTCTGTAGCTGAACTACAGATTGAGTTATAAGGAATCCTAGTATCAAAATTAGCTTAAGTTATTCTGTAGCATTAAAAAGAAGCATAATACATTTCACTTCTATATAGTTGTCTTAAAGTTATGAAGCCAGGAGACTTTACAGGTCAAAAACACCATCAAGTTTAAAGTTAATTCACTGCCTCTGTACGGTTAATTTCCACAGATCCTTTCAAACTCCATGCTGTTGTAATTTAATGGGATTCTTATCATACCGGCAGTAAAGCATCCTCTCTTTGAAGCAGTGAGAGAATTTTCAAAGCCAAACAACATGCAGACTGGACATGAAGTTAGAAACTTGATTCAAATAAGATTTCTTTTATTAAGCTATTTTCAATGAAACTGACAACAGAGTTGAATCTGAAAGAAAAAGAGAAATAATAGTTATTTGAATATGAGTATTTGTTCAAAGATAAATTCCTGCTACATTGTTTCTGAAGGAAAAGAGGAGGAAGGAGTCACAGCAGATGAGGAGAGAAATAGCATTTAACATTTACAGAGATGTAAAATAAAGGGAGAAATGCAGTATACTCAGCAATAGACACCTGTAGGAAAAAAAGAAGAAATATGTTACAAAAATGTTTTGAATTAATATTAATCTTCATTTTTAGTTAATATTTTGCATTTTTTCATGTCCCTTAAACATTCTGGCAATTGAAATTCACAAAGATAATAATGCTTAGCAAACAGAAAATTTATAAATGTACACTTTCACAGATTGACCTGATTGTAAAATTGTATTTTTGGTCACAAACTGTGCATCTGTCTTCATTCTTTGTCACATGATTGAGAACACAGTTCTTAGTGCAACCTCTAATATTCTGTGCACCTGAATATCTCTGCCACTCAATTCAAGAGAGATGTTGAGGTACTGGAACATGTCCAGAGAAAGACTATGAAGCTGGTGAGGAGCCTGGAGCACAGCCCTATGAGGAGAGGCTGAGGGAGTTGGGTTTGTGCAGCCTGGAGAAGAGGAGGCTCAGGGGTGACCTTATGGCTGTCTACAAGTACCTGAAAGGAGGTTGTAGCCAGGTGGGGTTTGGTTTCTTCTCCCAGGCAACCAGCAGCAGAACAAGGGGACACAGTCTCAAGTTGTGCCAGGGCAGGTATAGGCTGGATATAAGGAGTAAGTTCTTCACAGAGAGAGTGATTTGCCATTGGAATGGGCTGCCCAGGGAGATGGTGGAGTTGCCGTCCCTGGAGGTGTTCAAGAAAAGCCTGGATGACGCACTCAGTGCCATGATCTAGTTGATTGGATAGGGCTGGGTGATAGGATGGACTGGATGATTTTGGAGGTCTCTTCCAACCTGGTTGATTCTATGATTCTATGATCTGATTTAAACTCAAACGAACTTGGTCTTCCAGTCTAATTATATGTAGCCAGTTCTGGAAGCAGGTGAGTTAGGAAATAATAATTTCCTGTTGTGCAGATTTTTAGAACAGTTTCCCACTGAGTCAAAATTCACCATTTGCTTGATGCTGGTGATCAGAACTTTGAAAATTGAAAAATCTAATTATTGAGGAAATTACTGGTATAGGTTTTTTTTCCAGGACTGAGAATAATAGGAAATAACTTACTCAGTGCATCCTGGGACTGTTTACAATTTTTTCAGCTGATGATAATCAGCATTTTCCAATCATTCTTTAAGAAACACACTGATCCTTCTAATCAGTCTGTTCTCCTGGCTAATACCCAAACTCTTTTTCCTGTTCCACCAGCGCCTTAACTGTGTTGCTTGTACTGCCAAATTTCATCCTGTTGACAATGCTTTCACCTAAAACACTGTCTAGATCTTCCAGCATTGCGACCTGGCCACCCTCTCTGTTGACTGATAACGTTGAATTTTGGGCTGAGAACTTAAGTCTGTTCATATTAAATAATGTTGATTCAAGTTAACCCAAATCTTAGCAGGTCCATTTCACTGCTTTCTGCATTTTGGTATTTCTATTGTAAATACTGTTAACCACCTTCTATTAGAGAGCTGTTAAAAAATGCCTTTTACATTCAGATTGGATGTTAGGAACAAGTTCTTTGTTATGAGCATGGTAGAACACTGGAACAGGTTGCCCAGGGAGGTGGTTGAGGCCCCTTCCCTGATGATATTCAAGCTGAGGCTTGACAGGGCTTTGAGCAATCTGACCTAGTTGAGAATGTCCCTGATGACTTCAGGGTGGGTTGGACTGTATGACCTTTGAGGATCCCTTCCAGCCTGGCCCATTCTGTGGTTCCACATATGTCATTAAGAAATGGGAAATAATAGGGAACATAATTGTAAACGGTGTTTAAAGTGGTAATTTCTTTTTTTGCCTTCTCTAATACTTCTAGTAAAATTTTTTTTTTCTGTAGTGAACATTACCAAGTAGCTCAATAGATGTTTTCTGCACAACTAGATTTGTATTTGTGCTCTGAAATGGAGACTGACAAGAACATTTTAATTCTGTGTTTGTATGCTGGTGGGCACCTGCAGCTAAACAATGTGGCATGTAGATTACTTTCATGAGTACAAATCCAGAAACATAATTTCATAGTGTAGTTTTAGGAAATGATACCTCCCTTATATTGCTGGAGGTCAGTAATGTTTGTAAGCAGAATGTTGATGGACTGGTTAGTGTTCATTATGATGGTAGAACCACCTGAACTGGAGAGGTGATAGGACCACTTAGCACTTGTGGAATTAGACAGGGATCCTGCCACACTTACTCTAATTTGCAGTACTCAACTTGTTTCTGTGTAGTGAGTAGCTAAGTATCACTGCAGTACAAGTAGTTTCTTGAGTGGATGATTTAACTGATTCATTTCTTTTGCGTATAAATACACACAATACACAGTCTGCCATTCTGCATAAAAGTCTGTTGGCTTTTTCTGTTTGTTTTTCTAACATATAGATACATTTAAGCAAAAAAATTCAAAATTGTCCCTCTATATTGTGAGAGAAATGGGCTGTTCAAGCCATGGGCCAATTTTAGAACTTGACGAGTCTTCCTTTGCCCTCTATTTCTATCTATTGTAGATAAAGTTTAGATTTAGATAAAGAAAACTTGGTGTGCACACTGTATTAGAAGCATCTATGAAAGTTTTTGTGTTTTACAGTGGAAATTAAAAAAAAAAAAAATTCCTGTTGAGGAGATAACAAAGGTAATTGGTTTTAACAGCCAAGCACTGTATTTTATCCAAATTGCCATTGTAACATCATTGCATATCTCACCTTCATCAATTCTAAGTTTCAGCTAGGTAAACTTTTATTTGATGCAATGGGAATATTTTAATTCAGCCCCAACCATTATTTTTTAACATTTATTTTTTATTCATGTCCTTCCATGACCTTGGATTTTTAGTGTTCTAAACTTGCTTAGGCAGTGTATCTGCACTGATGCACAAGTGGCAAATAGCTTCTTCCATGTTTGCAGTGACTTCTGTTTTACCCTTTCCATGAATGAAAAAGAAAACTTATGCATAGTGGAAAATGAAAATGCTTCTTTTTGTCTTTATTTCCATCATAGTCACTAAGATCTGACTGGTACTGTTCATAAAATACATACTAAGGGGAAAGTATTGGGTTACTAAAAATTTAGTTGGATCCCTTGGCTTCTCTGAATTTGGATTGGTAGAGTAACCATAAACAAGAAGGGGGATACATCTTTCTTCTGTAGTTACTTGCATCAAGAACTGGATTTTGTTCCTATGATTTAAATTTTACTAATGGCCCATTCAGCACATAACTCTCTTCTCTTACATGTCATTTCCACCTGCATCAGCTCACCAATACTTTTCTGTTACTGGCATTCCCTCAAGGCTGAAACCCCATCTAACTGCTTTGCCTGGTAACTCCATACTTCACTGAGCAGCTGTCATGCTGTCCTTCAAATGAGGCAAGGCACCACAATGATGACTCTCTGGGTGGCATGTTTGCCAAAATTAGTGTTGTTTAAATGGAGTATTCCAGGGTGATTACCATGGGGTAGGAGCAGTAGTTACCATATTTTCTAATGCAGGGCATTGTGTCTGTATAATACATGTGTATGTATATAATCACTTTACTTACAGTCTTGGTACTTTGTAAGTTTGGGAGCTGAAAACACACTGTAAATCGAAACCAATAGTTTTGTTTTTTCTGAAAGATGTGCTCTGACATTGTACTGCTGCTCAGGGGTCACAGTTGTATTAACACATGCAAAAGCTTTAAATTTTATAAATCTATGTAGTAAACTTGAAAAAGCAAAGAGAGAGCACTAAACTGTAGGACAGAAAAAATGATCTCACCCTCTGCCGCTGACTTCTATGGTATGTTTTTGAATATGTCCCATATCTTTAGCAGCTTCCTTACCATGTAGCAGTAGTGCTTTCATATTTCTAAGCGTAACAGTATGAGGTCTGAATGGGTTTTGACTTGTTTTAGCATTTGGGCTAGAAAAAGCCATGTTCAGCATAGTGAAGTCTGGACAATCACAGATTAATTAGAAGTCTTCACATGGTAAAGAAATGTAATTAAACAGTTAAGCAGAATGCAGACATGGACTTAATGCAAAATTGTACCCCTTGTTGTGGACTAGGGATTTTTTGTAATGTACTTTTTAATTACTTAGGTTCACTGTGAAGAGAAAAAAGGCCTACAAAACTTCATAATTTTAAGATAACTAAGACCATTGTAGCCTTAGAGGTCTTTATTCCAGCTAAAACTAACATAGATAGGATTAAAGAGATTACTGGTTAACCTAGAGGTCTGACTTGAATCTCAAGTTCAGATGATTTAAAATGCAGAATTATTGGCACAGTATCAAAAGGAGGTTGACTTCTTTAAGCTTAACAAAAGTTGGAAGCAGACTGTACAAGAAACCTCTGTTTTAATATCTTAAGACCGCTAGTTTTGTATCAGTCTTTTTATCAAAGAGATAAGTATTCAACATGACAAATCAGAAGCAGGTTTAGGGATTCTTAATCCAATTGTTTTTCAGAGGAAGAAGAGGAGTTTGTCTGTAGCCTTAAAACTTTATGTTAAACTAATAAGAAATTCCGTTTACCTTATAATATATTTTAAGATTAACAGTAAAACTTTGCCAGTCTGGTATGTGACATTTGTTGTCTTTGAATACCGCTATTTTATTTTTCTTAATTGTTATAGCTGGTTTGATGAGCAGCAGTTTGTCCTTTTCCCCCCCATGATTTATATTAAGAATTCAGAAAAATCTCCCTGTGTACACTGGAAGCTGTGTAATTTCACATTCAAATTAATATGGAATAATTATGGAGGAGGCATGTAAAATACAACTAAAACTGTATAAAGGAGCTATAGACTTAATTTTATTCTTTGTACTCTATTTCATGACTATGGATAATGCAAATTTATTTTTTTTTTCTGGTAGTGTGCACAAATACACATCTTGCAGCATCTGTAGAGTCATAGTTCAGAATATGATTGTAAGATCTGTTAACTAAGACTTAGAAATAATAACTAAAGTAGCAGAGTAGTGAATCAACAGTATTTTAAGTCCTCCCCACATGGCTTTGTAAGAAAATCACAGCTGTATATAATGCCATTATTTCTTACTAGAATTCCAACTGCAACTGCATACACCTAGAAATAAAAATGTTTTATTTCAAGGCTTGGGTTAATACTTAAAAAAAAAAAATTACTAATGTATTAAAATGTTTTCTGTGTTTGCTCTGGTTTTGGTAATTTTTTTTTTTCCTGCTTTCAATTATTCTTCATATATAGGTATAACAATTTTACTTCTGATTTAATTTTTAAAAAATATTTTTATTAAAAATAGCTTTTGCATTCATAATATTTATCAAGAATAATGCATTTTAAAAATAAGTGTAAGTGTTAAGTTTTCCTTTCTTCATACCCATTTTTGTAGTATAGCACCTGGGACATTCTATGTTTTGCATTTCAGGGGGAGGGGATATTGTGAAATATCTTACTCCTAGGCATTTTGCTTCTTGTAAGTGAGAGAACAGACATGTAAAGGACGTTTTCAGAATGCATGTGACTACTGTAAAGACACGTGTGTGCCTGCCTTTGCCTGGTTATGCTGAGCTTTCGTCTGGTGGTATCTCATGAAACAATGAGTGCAGCCAAGGGTTAACTTTTTACTATCAACCTAGGAAAAGCAGATTTTCAATCCCTCCCAGCCTTGTCTTCCTTTTTACACCTCATTCGCTCACTGCTGCTCTTCACTTCAAGGCAGATCCTTTGACCTAAGCAGATTATTGTAGGCATGAAGGACACAGCAAGCTATCTGTGCTTTTAAAGGAGGAGATTTTGACTCCAAAATAGGACACTAAGCTTTTCAGCCTTATGCTGCTTTACCTAGTCAGCACGAGGCAATGTTTCCAGGTCCTTAGGGGGCTCCTCTGGAATCAGATGGGAAACAAAAGGAGAAGTAGCAGCCGCTGCAAATGTGGGAGCCTGTGCCATTAGAGGGAAGCAACTGCTAATAAGGTCCAGCGAGACCTGGGTTTCCTTGGTTTCCATGGCAGTTATTAGGTAACACAGAAACTGAATTGTCTCCCACCGTGCTCTTGGGGAATAGGGGGGCAAGGTGGTGCTCCAGGGATGCAGCAGAGAGTTATCACTTGCAGCAGCTCATCACTCCAAGCATGTGAAACTCTGGATTATTGTGCCTTCCTTCTTCATTTACCGTTTCTTGCTTATGTTTTCAATTTGTTCTGCCTTTTTTTTTTTTTCTTTTTTCTTTCTTTCTTTTTTTTTCTTTTTTTTTTTTAAATGGAAGATCCTGCCACATGCTAAATGGTTTCTCAAATAATATTTTCCCCTTTTTATTTAGAGCTGAGCTTGGCAAAGCAAGGATATGAACAATTATACAGGTGGGCTACTCAGGGGGAGTGAAGATATAAGGCATCCAAACAGGTATTGGCAACCTGCAGCACTGTAAAAATGCCCCTCCAACAGATTTCTGTAGTTCCAGCGCGGGAGACTGCCAGCAATGGGAGAAGTTCAATGGGCAGAAACAAAGAGAAGAGCAAGGAAGTCGAGGTAAGAGGAAGATTTCAATTTGCTATGGTAGGATGAGTCTTCCTTTGGTACCCAGTGGGTTTGGCTGCTCAGCAGGATGTGACATGCCATAGCATTGCACAGTACACCAGCGCAGCACACTTTGGCACACTGAAGCAAGCTCCTATCATAACACCTCATAGTTACCAAAATGAGAATATTTGAAAAAAAAAAAATATTAAGGAAGTTGCAAATTGAGTTAGGGAGTTCTAACTCTTTTTNTTTTAAATGCATGCAATCTGCTGGTACTGACAAATAGTAATTCTTTTACACTATAAAGCAGCAGTTTCTTTAGAACAGGTTAGATGAAAAAATAGTTTTAATAAGGTTCCTATAACTGCTTAAAAACAACAAAAATACATGCTAAAGATTCTAATGTGTGCTATTCATAGCAAATGTAGGCATGTGCTCTATAACTTACTCTTTATTATAATTCAAAAGACGTCACTATTTGTTTTCTTTATCCATTGACCAACTTTCTGTGATTCATAAATATATTAAAGTATTTCATTCCATCAGTAAGTATCACATCCTGTTGTTTTCTAGTAAAGCAGAATCTGTAAGTTCTTAATTTAGTGATGATTAGAACATAAAATACAGAAAATGTGTGCAAATTTAAAGGTATTTTTACCTGATAAAACTCTTTGTCTTTAGATTAAACATATGTCATACAAGACAGTCCCCTCCCTCCCCCCCCAAAAAAACCAAGACAAACCAAAAAACCAAGCATTCCTTTCCATCCCAAAACATGAAAACATAATTAGTTTGTTTATAGATGTAGCAGTAAATGTATGTAACAGACATCTACATTTTATGGACCTGTTTCTTGTCTCTGGTTCTTTGTTCCCTTTTGTTGTATGGGAAATAAGGAAGTACTGGCAAAATAAACATGGTGTGTTTTAAGTATTAGCTAAGAGATTGTGTGACAAACTGCGTCCCTGAAAGAAGTGATGTTTTAACGTTCTTCTTGTGATTTAAGGGATGTCATTTTCAGGGAATTGTTAAAATTCTTAAGTTCAACAGATGTGTGACTCTGAAACAAAGTTTTGGTAAGGTCGCAGGCTTTTAAAATTTTGTCGTTGTTGTTGTTTGTTTTGGTTTTGATACCTTATTTTCCTTAATATTTGGCTTTGACGAGTTCACTGAGTATGATTATTCTGACTTTGGTTTGAACACTCATGTATAAGCAATATCCTTTCCTGGAAATAACCTCCAGTTGCTTACTGGTAGCACTGTCATCAAAGTTCATAATGTCTAGAGGTTTGTGTTCTGAAATGGAAAACATTTGCTGTGATTTCTTTTTATTCCTTCATCAAGTGGTTGAAGATGAAGGTTCTGGTAGAAAATGTTAACCATAGAACTGCTGAGCTTGGAAGAGTTCGTTTTCTATTGAGACTCAAGAAATGAAAAGCAGAAGTAAATAATGTTACCTATCTTAAAATTGCTCTCTGACATTCTTTTAATTTGAGGCTACTCAGGCCTGTGTAGGTGGTCTTCTGTCCCCAAAACTCCTACACACCACAGTTCTCAACACAGGAAACCTCCTTTCTTGTACTCAGTGTTTCTGTCTCTGTTGATGAAGGCCTTCAGGGTTTATGGTATCCACTGATACCATTTCTGTGAGTATTTACTTTCTCTGCATTTACATTAGCAATTATTCTGAGGTGAAAGCTAAATAAAGTAATTATGTGGGCTTCCTAAAGCAGAAGGAGCATCAAGCTGGTTCAGCTTCAGGAAGATGTGAAAAAAAGAAATGAAATGTCTGAAAATGTATTCCAATTGCTAGGATTGCTAACAATTGTTAGGACTATATGTCAAATTCTCTTCTTACTAGAGAATTTTATGATGTAATTACAACAGCATAAAAAAATATGAAGAGTTCATCTTCTAATTGCAAAGTTTACTGCAGTAAACTATTTCTGAGTTCACAGTGAATTACATACATAAATGTGGTCAACTTAAGAACCTCAATTGCATGTGATTCATGATACAACTCATTCTGTAATGCATTTCTGTGTTTCTAGATCCTCATAGTCATGTTTTACCTGATATAGTCATGTTTTACCTAATATGCATCTATGTGCACTTACAGATGATTGACAGATATTGGTCTATTTTTAAGAATACTAAGTGCAGCATTAATGATGAGGCGCAAGTGCCCATAACAGATATCTTTCCAACGTTATGAGTAGAGACATGATAACAATGACTAGAGAGAGTTTTTTAGAGCAATCTTCCTATGCTGTATCCTTTGTAGGAGCAAAAACTTTAGTGCAACCTATTCTTGTAATTTTTGAGTGATTTAGATCAATAATTAGCAGAAATTTAAACTAACAATGGATTTTACATCAAATTTAGCTGTAGAACTTATTTGAGTGTGATCCTAAAGATGAGGTAGGTTTTTTGTCATGACAAATCAATGAAATTGCTGAAGTGTGATAGCACTTTTCATTAAATTTCCATATGCAGATATAATCTTATGATAGTTTCACTGATTTTAGTAAGGCTTATCAGTCATTATTGCCACTCATTTTACCTAAAAACATTTATGTAAACAAACTTTCTTTTATCAATGCTGTGGGTAAAGATTATGGAAGAAATGAAGACCAAAGTACAGAGTATAGGGCTCATTCACAACCTGATGTGGACTTTTTTGATAGTAAGCAGTTAATTCAGGTCCTTTCAGTAACTGAGAAAAGACATAATTTTACAGTGAAATGTGTAATTTTGTTTCTGTCATGGAGAGAAACATCTGAGTGTCTGTTTTCAGATGAGTTTTTTAATACAACTATTACTCAAAGTGAATTAAGTCAGTAACCTAAAACTCAAGCGATGTCATCAGGACTTCAAAGCTGGTTGATTTCCTTTAATGTGATAAAAAAGATTGAAGAAATAAATATATGATTCCTGAAGAATATGATTGCTGATATACCTCCCCTGGCTGTTAATTTTGTTATTTATTTGTGAACATAGACTGTGAAGATCTGTTTACGCTGTTTTGTGGTTGGGGATGGTTTAATATTCTAAAATGAGTTATGTAGAGAAAGAAATTTTCATGCAGTAGAGAAAATGGGACAGGGCAACTGCATGAAGCTTATCAAAATCACTAACATTAACCATAGCTTTGTAAGGGTCATAGAGAATAAACTGCTGTGACTACAGTGGAAAAAGAGACTGGAATGTTGTTTACTCAGAATGGTAGAGGTAAGTTTATAAATGCCAAAAAGAAATATCATGATATGGTAGAGAAGATATCCCTTGCTGCCAAATTAGCACTCAGCTGCAAGCTGCTCCGGTGCCAGCGTAATCAACAGCAAAGCACTCTAGTCCCAAACTGAAGGAATTTCAAGGGGAGCAGACAGAGCTGCCAGGGGCCCACAGCTTGCATGATAGTGATAGTGGGACTTGGAGTGCTGCAACAGATTACTATAAACTCTTCAGAAGGGATAGGCAAGGAAGGAGAGGCGGTGGGGTAGCCCTGTATGTTAGGGATTGTTTTGGTTGATTGTCTTGAGCTTAATGATGGTGATGATAGGATTGAGTGTTTGTTGGTAAGACTCAGAGAGAGGGCTGAGAAGGCAGATATCATAGTGAGAGTCTGTTATAGGCTATCCAACCAGGATCAAGAAGTGGGTGAAATATTCTGTAAGCACATGAGAGAAGTTTCACAATCACTAGCTGTTGTTCTTGTGGGAGACTTTAACTTGTTAGATGTCTGGTGGAAGTTACAGAATGGTAATGTTTAGAAGGGACCTCCAAAAGATCATCTAGTCCAATGCCCATGCTAAAGCAGGTTCACACAGAGCGGTTTTGACAGGATGCTGTCCAGGTGGATATTGAATATCTCAAGAGAGGGAGACTACACAACCTCTCTGGACACAACCTCTCTCTCCACTGCTCTGTCACCCTCAAAGTAAAAGGTACAGTACAGCAGAGAGAAAACAGCCTAGAACATCTTGGATTCTGTAAAAGATAACTTCCTGCCACAACTGGTGAGTGAGTCAACTAGGAAAGTTGCCCCAGTGGGTCTGTTGTTCATGAATAGGGAAGGATCTGGGAAGCTGCAGGCGTCTCGGTTTGAACTTGGTACCACAGAGGTTTATGGAGCCAGTAATCTTCACTGGTGTCACATGTCTTGTGCAGGACAACCAGGCAATCATTCCCAGTCAGAATGGGTTTATGAGAGACAGGTCCAGCTTAGTGGATGGGGGAAAGGCTGTGGATGTTATCTATCCAGACTTTGATTGTGATTCCTTGTAGCATTTTTCTGAAGAAACTGGCTGCTCATGGCTTGGATAGGTGTACTCTTGAGTGTAAAAAAAAAAATATCTGGATGGTCAAGCTTAAAGAGTTGTGGTGAATGGAGTTAAATCCAGTCGGTAGTTGGTCAGAAGTGGTGTTCCCTGGGGCTCAGTACTAGGGACAATTTTTTTTTCAGTATCCATATCGATGATCTTGATGAGAGGATTGAGTGAACGCTCAATAAGTTTGCAAATGGTACCAAACTGCATGGGAATGTTGATCTGCTTGAGGGTAGGAGGGCTCTACAGTGGGATCTGGATAGGTTGGATTAGTAAGTCAAGGCCAACAGCATGAGGTTCAAAAGGACTAAGTGCCCGATTCTGAGTTTGGGTCACAACAACCCCACGCAGTGCCACAGTCTTGGGGAAGAGTGCCTGGAACTGCTCAGTAGAAGAGTCTGAGGGTGTTTGTTGTCAGTTGAGTGAATATGAGCCAACAGTGTGTCCTGGTGGCCAGGAAGGCCATCAGTATCCTGGATTGTATTAGAAATAGTGTGGCCAGCAGGACTAGGGAATTGATTGTCCACCTGTACTCAACACTGGTGATATTGCACCCTGAATACTGTGTTCAGTTTTGGGCTCTTCACTACAAGGACATTGAGGTGCCGGAGCATGTCCAGAGAAGGATATACTGCAAAGAAAGCAGTGTTTATAAATTTCAGTTAAATTATTTTCATGACAGCTGTGCAGTACAGACATTTGATACTTTAAACATGTCTGTAATTAATGAAAAAAAAAAAAGGTTTTATATTTCTGTTTATGTTGGTTTGTTGCCATATAACCTTACAGCAAGCAATGCTTTTTTTTTTCTTTTTTTGCTTGTTTGAATATAAATTTGTTAGTGGCTTTGATCACTTTACCGAGAAGTGAAACTAAAGTAATTCTTGATATATGAACATGTCACTTATACCAGTGCTAATAAAATATTTCTTCTTTGGATGGCTTGAGTTATGTGATGCAAGGAATAAAAGTCTTGGAATTAAAATAAATTGAAGAAATAATTCTTCAGTCAGATTGCAGATGTTTGTACTTTTATTTCTGATTATTTAAAATTATCTTCTTAAAGTTTCTTAGTTATAATTTAACAGATGAATGAATATACTCATTTATTACTGAACGTAGAGGTAAATTTTTTTTACAAGAAGTTTAAGGATGTTTGTTTTAAAGTACAGCTGTCTGAGAGGGTCATGTAATTACAGTCTTTTTAGAAGGCAGAATTTTTTATGTATCAAGATATGGGAGTGGGAGAATGTGTAGGGGGTGCTCTAGCATATAAAGCAGATTACTGATGTACTTTGACACATTACTTTTCCTTCATACTGTGTCTTAATGTAATGCTTATGGTGGACGTGATGTTACTCACATAAAGTATATGACAAAATCTCTAATCCTTTATATTGCCAATATTACTTGGTATATCTCAAAGGATATGGACCTTGACAGAGTCATGGCTTGGACTTCTATGCCATGTTTGCATGGAAATCCACCTTTACCTGCCTTTAAAAGACATTTAGTGCTTCCTAGTGACGATTTTCTGTAATTTTGTGGTGATTGATTGCTGTCATGCTTAGTGGTTGATGTGCTCCCAAAGTATAGTGGTAAGACATTCTATGGTGTGCTTAAGTTTCTTTTAGATGTTTTTGAAAGTTAAGTTCTGTATCAGTAAGTCTTCTGACTCCTGTTTGGGAACTGTTATTATTTTAGCCTGCCATGTGATTCGTATGACAGACTTCATGAGAGTGAGAGAAAAGGGAAGTGTTACCTAATACAGGCTGAGTTTGTTCTAATAATTTTGGTTCCTTGTTCCCTTTTCATATTCCTGTGGGGAAAAAAAAAAAACAAAACCAAAACAACAAACATTACTTTGGCACCAGAAAGAAGATTAAGAGATTGCTTGCTGTGCTTTTATTAATATATTGTGGGGTGATGCCAATTCTATACAGGCTGCTGTTCCAGATAAGGTTATGTTAAAGTTACTGGCTGCATATTATGACTGTTGGGCTTTTTATGGAAAGAAGACAGTAAAAACAGATTTCACCTGCCTGAGTTGTTGTATACTGACTATGTGTCAAACACTAGTATTGATTTCGAAATGAGTCTTTCCACTGATAAAGGACTTGGAACTTCCGTATCTCAGTAGCCTTCTTCCTCTTTGTATTTCTAAACGGTGCTTACAATCTGCTGGCATATATCTTCTGATTCTGCTGAAGTTTGACTACAAGTCTCATGAAGAAAGCATCTATAATTACTTTATCTCTGGAATTTCTAGTTCCAATGAATTGAAGGTTTGGGCATGTGTGTGTATTTTACCTCTCCTACTCTAAATTGTTTCTTATTTTAGAATACTAGGCTTCAGAATCAATTTCATTTGGATTTCCTTCTAACATTAGTCTGAGATTTTACAGAAGAGGCATTGCCATAATAAAAAATTGTTGATTTTCCGTGCTAAATTGTATTAAAAAAAAAAAAGCAAACAAAACAAACTAATGCAAACCCCCAACAAACCCAAACTACACGTGAAAAAAAAAATCTTTTTTAATTAGTAGTTGTTTGTCTTGTCCAGCTACAACCTTCCATGACTTGCTTTGTTTCATGACTTAACTCCTGAATTTGAGTACTGACTGTAATTGAGATAACTTCCAGAATATGTGGTAGTGCCTAAACGTGGTTGCTGGATGGTACTGATCTGGAACAGGAAATAATTCAGGAAGATGAAAAACTGAGTATTTGTTCTAGGTGCTTCTCATGCTTCCATTATGAACAGTCCTCTTTCTTTGAGAGAAAAAATAAGTGCTTGGTAGCACTCTGAGTCATTTGATTTTGCTAGTGATTTGGCAAGACTAACACAATATAAATGGTTAACTGAATAAACCTTGTGAAAATAATGCATTTCGTTGGTGAAATGCATTCTGTTCATGTGTTTGTCTATTTGTGTTGAACTGTGAGTGAATGAGCACCAAGATACCTTAGTCTATTATATCAGATGCTAGATGTAGGTAGACACAGTTGTGGTTGAGAAGTGTACAAAGCCCACAGAGGAGTTGGTCTGATAGCTGCAAAGACTGTACCTGGAAGGACACTCTATCTGTAGTGCTGGATAAGAGAGTTAAAGGTGCTGGAGTTGCATGGGATGGTGATTGCATGAGTGTTGTTGAAAGTGCTGCTGCCTCTCAGTTTTCTAACCATTTCCAGCTTTTTTTCTCTGAATGTAAGAGATCAGACACAGGTGGGAATGCAAATTGGTTTCCCCAAACCTTCTGCCAGGGTTACATCGCTCTTACAGATAGGCAATGACAAGAAGGCCTGTTAAGAGCCTCTAATGCTGCTGACGTTTCCTACAGTGAGGAAAGGAGGTCACAGCATGCATAGGGGTAGTACAGCTGAGAGCTCAGCCTAACTGCATGCCTTGTATAGAATGTGTTGTAAGTCTCATTAATGAGGAATCTTCACTGTAAGCTGGTATCTGCCAGTAGTGTTTAGATTTCCTGAGCCACGGTGAAGATACTGAGTCATTGCTAGTTCTCTGGTGGTCCTCTTTGTGGGATCCATGGCAAACCATTTAATCAAAAATAGTATTATTTTTGATGGTAGTTTTTCCTGATAAATTTCTTTCTCATCCCCTTATCATCTATAATGCTGTTTCTCGGGTCATTACAATAAGAAGAACTGAATGTGATGGACACTTGACAGCACTCTGACTTCAGTTCTAATTCTATGCTTTCACTTTCCTGATATGAAGTTAGTGTGGCACCGTTTCTTTTGCTTTTTTAGAACATTCCAAAATCCCACAGTGAAGTCCATTCTATAAACGATATAGATGTGTTGTGTTGTTTCCTGTGGATGGATCCTGTAGGTAAAATGTTTCCATGGAAACACTAGACCCTTCAGCCTTTACAGTTTATGAATACAGTGCAGCTTGGCTCAACTTCTCATGTGGAGGCTCCTTGTTTTCTGTTTTGTTTTCTGCATTTTAAGCTTTGTTTAAAATACCACTGTGAATCACGTATTTCATGGGCATTTGTTGAGTGTGGCTGTGAATTTGCACTACTGCTGTCATTGTCCATTTCCAGTTTCTGAATGTTAGCATATAAGAGTTAAAATCATAAATTAGAAAAGATTGTAAGAAGAATGGAATAATTTGATGTGGAACTATTAAAACCTATGTAACACAGTTGGTGTTTATGGCTTCTAGGTTATAACTTCTTATTAATGACATTTCTAGTACCATTTTGGTTTTATGAATACACATGTCATACATTATGTTAATGGTCTTTTGTGTATTTAGCAGATATGTAGAAGGGTAGTTTACAATAGTTTGAAATACCAGCATCTTAACATAATTTATTAATCAGGCTCACAGTGTTTGTTTCTGATAAAATTAATAATTTTTAGACTGGTCATGACAGTGCTGTCAATACAAAATGTTCAAGGAGGAATAAAGAATCACCAAGAATCTTTGTATATTTTCACAGATTGTGTTACCAAGTGTTTTCTCTGCAATCATAATTGTAAGGCAGTGGCTTCAAAGAGGAGTCTGAGAAGAACGATCAATGTATTCCTTACTTTTAGAGATTTCATACTTTCAGAATCTGCCACCAGCCAGCCTGGATGGAAAATTTTGAGTTCATTTGAGGTCTTAATATAGAATTATCTGTTCACCTGAAATGCTACTGTCCAGGTGTTAGAGAGGAAATATGACAGGATCAATTTTGTCTCTGAAGCTAATGTAACCTGTATTATCAAGCAGGTAAACTCACATAAATAGATTATGACATAACTGGGAATAGCTAGGCTGCTGTCACAGTTTGCAGTACAGTTCACCATGCTGCCATATACAAGTTGTGGTTCTGTTTTATAAAACTTCAAGGTATCAGTTTAGTGCCTGTTTTGAAAATAAACAGTCAACATTTAGCATTTTGCTAAACTTATTTTTTTCCTGACTTACAAAAAAAAAAAATTAGGAAAAATTTAAACGTGATGATTGGATCCTTGATTCATAGAATGCTTTTTGTTAAAATGATTACCTCAAGTAATATATGTATCTGTGTATGGTAACAATGTGCAAGTAAGTCAAGTGCAGGTTACGTATGTCTGACTGAAGTTCAACTAAACCCTTTATCTTCAGTGTGACTTCTTCCTTTTGTTTTATTTTTCCCTTGGCAGCCCTACATTAACACTCAACACTCTCTAGTATGCACAAGCATACTTCATTTGCCATTTACTTCCTGGCAGAATAGCATTTGGCACCATGCAGAATCAGAAGAGTAGAACATTTAAGAAACAAATGCTCCTCTTCTACTGGTAGTGAAGTATTACTATGTTCAAAATAAAAACAAGCAACCCCTGCTGATGCTGTAGCTGTTCTACGAATTAGTCAAAGTATACTTAGCTTTGAAATTGAACATTGTGACTGAAAAATAGGTTTTATATCCTTACATTATTTAGAATGAATAACATAATAGTATCTCATGGAAGTACAAGTGGCATTATGTGACATGATAGGATGTCAGAGTCCTCAAGGCTGTACTGCAAATAACTATTCCAAATTTTATGCTAATTTAGTTTAATTAGAGAAAACCTGTAGAGTATTTCTTTGGCCTTGCTCTGCCTGAATTGCTGCAGCCAAACGTTGAACTACTCCTTCAAATGTTATTAATAGAGACAGACTCATGTACTGTCCTTTTCATGATGAAGAGGAAATAACAAAAGTAAACTTTCATGGCAATTTGGTTTTATCTTTCACTGCTTGCTTTGCATTTTGGACTGTTTGCTGGAGTCTTCCTAATTGTTAATTGTACTGTCTTTTATGATTGCTCCAGCTATGTCCAATATACTGTCTGAATAATTTATCTAATTTTATTTTTAAAATATAAGCTTAAAAAAATTAAAATGGTTATTTAATTAAAAAAAAAAGGGTGGTGGTGGAATCAAGTATGTACAGCTGACTAACTCATTATTTCACTCTGAATGAGGTTACAATTAACTGCCATCTGTGAGGGAAAAGTAGATTTTCCATTGGTCTGCAGGGGAGTTACGGTACAAAGCTTCTTCTGCACTATCCATGATCCTACTAATTTTTCCTCCTTCCAAGTTTCTGGTTAGAAGTACTGAAAGTTAGAATAAGGAAGAAAGTATCACAGAGAACAGATATTGTGAGGCACTGTAGCTCTGCCTCCCTACTCTCGCAGATTTGAAGCAATTCTCAAACTCTGAAAGTGTTCACAGTCTTCCTGGTTTGAGATCCATGCTTTAAGGCTCTGCTTGTAGTCCACAAGGTTCTTCATGTGTGCCTGGGGACATTGCTGCAAGCCTTTTCACACCAGAGACTGTGATTCAGGGCCTACACTTCAAAATATCTCTCGTTACAGAACATGTTCAGCTTTTGGAACACTGTTCCAATCACCATCTGATTCCTGTGGACAATAGAGCTTGAGGTAGAAAGAGATTGAAGACCCTTATGTTGTCTAAGCTGGTTTAAGTGCAACATAGATTGACACTGTAGAGAAGTGTGTCAAGAAACATTTACCATGTAGTAGGTGATCATTTTATTAGGGAGAGATGAAAGAATATGTAAATGCAAATCTCAGCAGGAAACAATTATGAGCATTCAATTGACATTTTCACTAAAATGTATACGAATAAAAATGCAAAAATATATTTTAAAAGTATATAAATGCCTACTTTTGAAATTTGCTGTTTCACAAACTGGCAGAACATTCATTTCTACTGCCTTTTCTGTGATAACTGATCCCACTGTATACTGAGTGCTTAATTGAGGGGCTAGATACTATCATATGAAGAGAAATAAGAAATTCATGAGGCACCAGGCATCTTTTCCTTTCCTAGGTTCAAATACTTATTTATAGTTCATCTAAACCTTAGCTAAAGTTTGGCTGATGTCTTCTTTTTGACCTGGAAGCTGTTTGCACTGTTTGGGTATAAAATATAAATTTTGAGTCTCTTCCATTTCCTAGGGTAGTCTTTTGACTTACAGGATCATAGGATGTTAGGGATTGGAAGGTACCTATGGAGATCTTTGGGTCCAACCCCCATGCCAGAGTAGGACCGTATGATCTAGTCTAGGTCACACAGGAATGCATCCAGATGAGTCTGGAAAGTGTCCAGAGACAGAGACTCCACAACCTCTCTGGGAAGCCTGTTCCAGTGCTCTGTGACCCTTTATAGTAAAGAAATCCTTCCTCATGTTGAGGTGGATTTTCTTGTGCAGTAGTTTATGTCCCTTGCCACTTGTCCTATCACAGGGAGCAAGTCAGAAGTGGCTGTCCTTTCCTGACACCCAGCCCTCATATGTTTGTATACATTTATTAGATCCCCTCTCAGTCTCTCTACAGACTAAAAAAGCCCCAGGTCTCTCAACCTTTCCTCATAAGGCTCATAATGCTCCAGTCCCTTAATCATCTTTGTAGCCCTGCATTGGACTCTCTCAAACAGATCCCTGTCTCTCTTGAATTGGGAAGCCCAGAACTGAATGCATTCAAGGTGGGGCCTTACTAAAGCAGAATAGAGGGGCAGGAGAACCTCCCTCAATCTTCTGGACACACTCTTCTTAATGCCCCCCAGGATACCATTTGCCTTCTTGTCCCATAGATAACTTAGTGGTATCTAAAGTTAGAAAGGTGTGTTTCTCTGTTATTTTTAGGTTTAAGTTTAGTTGTTGGTTCTGCTTTGGGGTTTTTTTGGGGGAGGGGTGGTGTTGTGGGGGTTTTTGTTTGTTTTCATCTTGATAGGCATCAGCTGACTTGTATCACTGGTATCTCTGCTTCATCTAATGGCCCTGATAATTTATGACTATTGAGTACTTTATGCAGAAGGTGCTTTGGTTGTAAAATTAGTTCCATAAGAAATGTTAAGTCCACTCAATGCTAGTGATATTTTAATATGGCATGTGGATTGTTTTTCTGTTTATTTCAGTGACTAGTCAGGTATTCTCTTTTATGGTTATCCCAAAGCATTAGTTTGTTTTTTCTTTTAATGCCTCATGCAGATACCTAATGTTAAAATTCCTCTAAAATTGTAACACATTGAAATGGTTTGAGCTGGAATAAAAGCAGCTCTATATTGATTGGTTTGTATGAAGGTGTTTACTTGAGAATGACGGAGAATCAAGTTCTGAAAAATTTGAACCTATAAGAAGTCTTGCCTAACTGTACTGCTTGTTTGAAAAGACTGATTTTGAATAATATGGAGAAAGGGTGGCTGTTTCAGAGTAAAAGACATGTGCTGTTCTATGCACAAAGCAAAAGGGAACTTTTACCAGATGTTCTCATAAATTCACTTGTGTTTAGTGTAATGTTAGGGTCATCAAAATACAGTTACGAAATACTGGCCTTCACGTCTGCATCTGCAAACAATGTCTGAATAGCAATTAGTTGTCATGCATGCAGAATTGTGAATATGAAAGCAGCAGAGCATATGACTATGAAAAAACAGTTCTAAACACTTTGCACACTAAGTAGATGCTCCATAAAATTAATCTTTTACAAAAGGAAATAAATCACAGAATCACAGTTGTGGGGGCTGGAAGTGACCTCAAAAGATCATCCGGTCCAACTCCCCTGCCAGAGCAGGTCCACTTTGGTTTTTGGGTTGTTTTTTTTTTTAACAGTCCACTTTTTTTTTTTAAATCTTCCTTCTCTCCTTTCTCCCCCATCTCCCTCCTTTCTTCTCCATCTCCAGTTTCCCCCATCTTCCTTCTTTTCTTTCCATCTCCTTCCTTTCTTCTCCATCTTCCTCTTTACCCCCATCTTCCTCCTTTCCTCTCCATCTCCTTCCATTTTTCCCATCTTCATCTTTTCATCTCCAACCTTTTAATCTCTATTTCCCTTCTTTCAGCACCACCTCCCCTTTCCCACCCCACACTGCATTTTCCCCTTTTTTTCCCCCAAACCCAGTGCACCTGGGTCCTGTTGGAGTCTCCTCCCACCCCAGGTGTGACCATTTTGCCCTCCCTGCCCACTCTCCCTTTAATCTGCCCCAGGAAAGGCAGAAGTCCTAAGCTGTGCCCAACTGGGCAGAGGAATCCTCCTCCCATCATCACTGGTGAGTACCTATGGTGCATACTGGGTGAATGGTAAGGAGACAAAGGCCGGGGGGCCTGGTGGCCCCCCGGTTAGGCAGGGAAAGGATTGATGGTCACTCTAACATCATCTGTGTGTGCTGTCTGGGCTCCCTTACTTAGGCTGAGCTCTTCTATGTTTAGCTACTTCTTTCTGCTTACTTGTAAAACTTTCCCCCTAAATGCCCAGATAGTTTCCCCTTTGCTCTTCTTCCCCTGTTGAGATGAGTTGTATATCCCAGCTTATGCAGAGTTTGTCAGAGGTGGCAGGGGGTTGGCAGCAGGCAGCAATTTGATACTTCTATGCAAGGCCACCAAATGCATGGTTCATAAAGAAGTGTGCAGGAGAAATGCCTTTAATTGTTAGTTTGTGGAGTTTTTTTCTCTGTAAGAACAGAAAGTTTAAAGGAAAAAGCTATTAAATATCTCCACTTTGGAGAACTGAGTGCCCCTTGACAAAAGGGGCCATACCAGTCATGTTATTACATGAGTTTGTACAACTTTTATGACCATTGGGGAGCAAAAGCCTGTAACTCGAAGATGATAGTTGAGTGAAATGTGTGTATGTGGCTGCAAGTCTCCAGAGTGAGACTGTATGCAGAAGTCTCTAGTATGGGTCAGAAAAGACAGTAATTCTGAGTCTTGGTTTGCAACTGGCTTTTTTGAGTAGCTATCTGTTTCACCTCAGAGATGGCTTTCTGTATATTTTCAGGAACCCACAGGTGGTTTCCCACTTACAGGTGCCTTTTTCCCCATTTTACTGATTTTTGACTCAGGTGGTCAAGTTAAACTGAGAGTTGCTGCATTGCTGCATGGCCCCCAGCCAATCTGGCTTTCTGATACATCTGAAGCCAATTAGTGGCTGTTACCTGGATTGTTATGGCTGGCCTCTAACCACAAATTTTCTACAAGGACATAAAGTTGAATGACTGCTTTATTTTCTCTTCCACGTCTATCTAACCCATGGAACAGGATCATTTGGCAGCGATTTGGGTCAGCCTTCCCCATGCCAATTATCTGTTACTGGTGACAATTTCCTGGTTTTCTACCTTGCCATCCAATTGGTGGGCAGATGTGGTTCAGACCTCATTTTATCAGAGCAATGCTTTCAAAAATCAGCTTCACTGTGTGGCATATATGCATACATATGAGATTGTCTCCTTGTATGTACATATTTCTTTGAAAAAATGTTGCTAACATGAAAAATTTGGCAATATCTATAGTTAATGGTGCTTAATGCTTTCCATTATGAAAGTGTGTCTAGCTGCAAACAGTTTTGCTGAGCTTGGTTTGTCTCAAATGCTTTGTGCCATCTCTCAGTTAAACAGATTCGGCTGTGATATACAGATATGTCCCTGAACAAAGTGAAGGAAACTGCTCGTTCTGATTGTGTTAAGGATTGAAAATAAGGATATGCTTGAAGCCCTCTTAGCAATAGTATTTGCTAATTCAATCTGCTCTAATGAGAATCCAACAAAACCAAAAAACAACCAACAAAAAAAATCCAAACCTGCCCCTAAAGCCCCAAACAAACCAACCAAAACAAAAGCAACCATGCTTCCCCCACATCACTATTTGTCTAAAAACCCCTAAAACTTCAGAACACCTCAGAAACATACTTGAAGACTTCTTTATTATTTAAAGTTTCCTTCCAGTGCTTGCTTTCATTTCACTATGTTGGCTGTTCTGATAATGTAGACAGTACTGTTAAATCAGAATGGTGATCTCTGCTGTGTAAGTATAAATAACTGGCTGATAAAGCAATACCCATATAACTATTATCAGTTACTGGGTAGGTATTACTTGCATACATTTCCTGACAGAGAGCTCCAATTTTAAGTGTTTTTTACACCCAGATGCAGCTTTCCACTTTTTACTTCTACAGTGAGACCCCTCATTTTCCATTTGTCTAATGATAGTGTTTACTGCTGGTTTCTAGCACAGGATAGCAGCTTAGGGATTTAACCAAGAGTACAAGAGCTTCACTTCTGTAAGATTTTGAGGATTGGTACTTCAAATTTTGATCAGCCATTAAGACACAAGGTATTAACTAGCACTGAGTGTATATGATTCCCCTGTCCTTTCTCTTTTTTTTTCCAGTAGTTACTGGAAAATGCTGTAGCAATAGGGTAGAAGCCAGCAAACATTTGGCATTATATGTATTCAGTTTAATTGGTTGTGGGTTTTGGGTGGGTTTTTTGTTGTTATTGAGGGCTAGTTTGTTTGTGTGGTTTTTTGGTTGTTGTTTTGTTACTAGAATCTGTGACAAAGTTGGGAATCTAGACTATTAAAATTCCAAGTGTGCAGATCAGTGCAGGGAGTGCAAGCTTTCAGTTTTGCTTCACCAGATACTGTATTACTGTACCCTAGAAGCTTACAGTGTTTATGTTGCCATTTGGATATGCTGTGTGACTTCTAAATTTTTTTCCAATATCACCTGTAAAGCTTCTATTTTGCTCATAACTGCTTATGTTATTAAAAACTTTAAGCATGTTCTGCTTTCAAAATGCAAAAGACCATGATGCCGTTTAAGAATGAACAATAAAAATATTATTAGACAAGTAATCCAGCAAAATTTACAGCCATATCACCCAGAAAACTCATTTGAGGTGCTGTTGTAAGTTTTATTGTATTGTACTAGGACTTTAATATTTCATTCTTGGAGCAGTTCCTTACCATGAAACAGAATTGTAATAAACTAAGAATACAGTTTAGGTAGTTTGGTGTGCCTTTTAAATATTATTTGTTAAATATGCAACTTATAGTGGTCTGGAAAGGCAGCAGATGCAGAATGGTACATTGCTGTTATTAGGAAAAAAAAACTCAACCAAACCCTTGAGGGTTCTGAAAAAGAGATCCTAGAGAAAAACTTTTGTGTATTAAACAATAACAGAAGGCTTTAAATCTTTAGAGTAAAAAAAATTACAGTTAAAGTACAGTTAAATCTCTTAAGTCCTCCTTCCATGTATCTACTGACAAATACAATAATGTTGATGCTACAAATGTTTCCACTGTATTATTTGTAATCACTGTGCATAGCTGCAGTGATTCAAAGATACATGCAAGCAGTTGTTGCTTAGAAACATAGAGGAAATCAATGAAGAATGAGGAAAAAGCAATGCAACAGCAGCAAAAGGGCAGTTTAGGGAAAGTGAATCTGTTATGGCAGGCCCTGCAATTTTGTATAATTTTTTTTTTAATGGGATCCATTCTTTTTACATATTAAGGTGTGTTTATGCGAAGACAATCCAAAACATTTATAGGCACTTACAGGCTTAGTCTTAGTGAACTTGTTGCTTATAGCGTTTCTTTATAAGGATTTTTGCTTTTTAATTAAAATTCAAATGCTCTCAAACATCAAGATGTAGGTCATTACTACTAAATTACCCAGTTACTTACTGTTCTAACTAAAAGGGTTAAACTTAGAAAAGTTCAGTGTTGGTTAAAAGTATGTTTCAACAGAGAGAAGCAATGTTGTCAAGTTCAAGAACATTGTTTTCCTCTGCAAAAGACTGAAGTCCTTCTAGAAAATAAAAAAAATGCAAATCATAATTGCATGTTAAAAAAGGCAAATGATAATTAGCTTATGTGTTTGAGATTCAGCACTTTTTTTCAACTTACAAGTTTGTTTTTTTTCCTGCCCTCTACATATAAAGAAGTAAATGTGACATTAGTGTCTTTGGGAGTCAGTGACTGCAACTTTTTAATTCCTCTGTTACTTAACAGCATGAATTAATTGAAGCAGATGAAGGGAACTTTAGGTAGTCTTACAGTAAGTGTTATTGTAGAAATCAGGAAAAACCATTCCTTGAATGTCTTCTGCTGTTAGTCAATTTTAGTTGGTTTTGTTTTAACTGGTAATTTAATCCACAATAATTTATCTTCCCATCTTCAGTAAACACTGAATACAATTAATATGTAGCAATTGCTAACTCACTGTTAAAATGTGTTACATTTGCTGTATTTATCTTCATTATTGTGCTTTAAGCATTCTTGCTTATGAAGTACACTATTGCCCATGTTCTATCCTTCATGGATCTGTACTTATTGTTACTCCTAACATAGCCATGGCTCAGTTTTCAAACTGAGTATGTTCCCTTCTGTTCTTGATTGCATGAACATGGAGTCAATGGGGAGTGAAGTAACAGAGCAGCAAGCTGCTTGCACAGGTATGCAGAATTCAGCTTCTGCACCCTCACCAAGAGCACCAAAGTCAGATTTTGGAGTGTGGGCCATAGCTTATTCTGAACTGTGATGCCATTTTATATTCAGAATGTGATGTGACCCCAAAATCTAGACCCTAATTAAGATAACAGAATAAGAGGAATAGGGTATGCAATAGTGAAGATGCAAGAGTATCATGTGACTTTGAATTGCTAAGTAACTCTACCCCATTTTCAAGAATACAGAAGATTTAGTCTCAGATAAACCAAATAGTTTGCCCAAATACCTTTTAGGTGCTCTAATAGATGTCGAGGTACTTAATGCCACAACTTCATGTTTTCTGAAGGAATTAACAGTAGTGATTTGGAGAGGCTTTGTATTTTTATGCAAAGATATACTTTGTGTTTTCTTTCTCCTTTTAGAAAGTAATAAACTGAATTCAGCAGAGACATTATCCAAGCCTTACTGTGCTCTAGAACTATTTCATGTTTGCTAGAATGTAAGAACTAGGAAGTGTGAACAGACTGAATAGTTAATAAACAGTAATGTTTATCAGGACACTAAGTTCTTAACTTCTACGTTACTCTGAAATCCTTCTTACTTGAAGATGTAGTTCATAATGTATGTTTTATATTGAAGTGGCATACTGAGGGATTTGCTAAGCATGAAAATAAGTGAGAACCTACTGTAGTTGGCTAGAGGTAGTATATTTCCCAGAAACTAGATTAGATATAATTAGTTTGGGAGGTTAAGCCAACCCTCTTATCCCCATTAGGGTACTTGCATAACGTCCGTTTTAATACCCTCTCACAGTAAGGCTGCTGGTGAACCATAGGAGATATGCAGATTCCTCATGTTGTATTTTCTTTCTAGAAGGTTTAGAAGTGGCATCCCTATTGTTGGAAATATGGTTTGGTTCCTTGTCCTCTTTTGACATAAGTTATTACAGGTGATTGTAATTTTCTCACTAGCCTGACCTCAGGTGTTTGGTTGTTTTAAATGAATGGAAAAGGTGTTACCAACAGTTGAGAGTTTTTCTTTCCCTTGGAAAGAAGGTTGCACAGCTGATGATACCTTGTCAATTTGCTGGCACAAATCAGTGGAAAGAAGAGAAGAGTCATGATACTTTTAAAATGTTTTCTGTAGTGGAAAATGTGAGCTCCTGGGGAAAACTTGGTACAACTGTGAGAAGTACTGCATGTGCTAACTAAAAATTTTGTGTAGTGTTACCATAAAAACATTATTACTAAAAGAACAGATTAGGCTTTGGCATTCAAGAAACCCCTTGTTAAATCCTGTCATGACAACTTTTGTCATGTGTGTATTTAAAAGAAGGAAAACTTTTTCTCTGTGTAATTGTTACGCCCCTGTGAATGCAATGCTGTCAGAAATGTATAAATTCCTTCAAATGTCTCAGTGACTCAGTGAAAATTTTTTTTTTCCTGTTTGTCTGGATTTTAACACTGGCACCTTCAGTGATCTGACAAAAATCCAAAAATGAAGACTTAGCTGAAATGATAGGAAAAAGCACTTGCAATCTTGCTAGGATTTCACTTATTCTGAAACTTCTGTTCGTTATTTGGTTGGTTTGATTCTTTTTCAGGTCTGAATCATTTAGAGGGATAGGTGTCTGGAACAAAATTTCTTACATAAAAATACAGGAACTGCTTCCTGGCACCACTATGAAAAATAGCTTTCCAGTTTGCAAATGTGCTGATTGCATCACACACTTTAGACTGCATATTTTTCTGACGTTCTGTTTTGTGCTTACTGATGTGGCTGTTAACTAAAATAGAGATAAATAGGTTATTAGGATGAATCATATCAACCTGTTGAGGAAGAACTAATAAAACCTGTTTTGTTTGAAAAGCAGCAACATGCCTCCTCCCCGACCCGGTGATGGTTTGGGAGTTACCTGCCCCCCACACACAATGAAATCACCCAGACTAGACTCAGCTGACTGCAAGTTAAGGAATGAAGCTATATTTACAGTTCAGCACAATTTGTGTGTGTGTGTATGTATATGTATGTATACATATATATACATACATACACACACATACAATACGCTCAGACATTTACAGTTATATACAAGTTAAAAGTAACACAGAAACACAAAGTCCTTCCAAAACAGTCAGATTGCCAGAAGGGCTCCTGACCCAAATCTTCCCTCTCCAGTCCCCCTTTTCCCCTCCTTTTAGAAATAACAAGATCAATCCTCATATCTCACATGATAAATCTGGAGAGATCTG
>VWZE01021541.1:202991-225686 GCA_013396675.1 Eubucco bourcierii
CTTGAGTGAGCTGTACTAGTGGGAGGTGTCCCTGCCTATGGCAGGGGGTTGGAACTAGATGATGCTTGAGGTCCCTTCCAACCTTACCACTCTATGATTTGCTTTGTGATGTGATCTTAGGTAGAGGTACATTCTTATTTCAAATATGGAAGCATGCAGGAAACGTAACACAGATATTAGGCATTTTATACATGCTAACAACAACTGTTAACACTCTAAGCAAGCTGCGATCCTATGGGTTGTCTGTCAGCAAAGACTCAAATATATATGCAGGGCATCAGTACATTCTTTCTGGGAATAGTGTTTTCCTGAGGACTCCATGTCATAGCAATTTGTTAGCACAGATGAATGGGTAGTCATTCTAAACAAGTACATAGCACATCTCCCCTGTCAGCCTGGGGAGGGCCTGATCCTGCAAAATCTGCTACAGCTTCGGCACAGATACAAGGGTAACAGACTGTCCCTCGCTTAACTCAGCTGTGGATTAATGAGCCCTTGAACACGCCCATGGAAGTTCAGCTGTAAGAAAGTGTCCAACACTGTCACGCTGGGCTCAGAGAGTCGTCTTCCTGCTGTCTTGCTTTATTACATGCTCTATGCACACTTCACTTTCCCATTTTTTTCCATCACAGATGAGTGTTAGATCTCAATGTTTCAGTATCCTGACTGTGCTTTTCTATTTGTCTTTCACTTAGTCCTATCTATTTCCACCCTATTGTCAAAGGTCTGACGTGGATTTGCTAGAGAACAGGTATTGCAAAAGATAAGGGAGGGACTGGGATCTTCATTTTGTGCCTGGAGTCTTTCAAAATAAGTATTTCAGTAGCAATGAGAAGCTAGCTATGTAATTTCACCAGCTTATTTCTTTCTCCACTCCAGACTGCTTGAAATACTCTGTAGTTTTGTGGGTAACTGGCCTGCAGTTAAATAAAACTTGAGTTTCTCTGTTTATCATTCGAAATAAGTGTTAGAATTGAACATAGGCCAACTACCTACATGTGCTTTTGCATCCATCTGTTTTCCATTATCTTCTGTTTCCCAAGGCAAACTCTTTTTCTGTGTATATGGAGAAAGGGTCCTCAATAAAATCTCATTTGTGGAACACTCACACGTTTGAGAAAGTGAGAATGGCATTGGAAAATGGTGTACTTACTTCAGTTAGCTCATGGAGACTTGTAGCATGGCATGTATTTCAAAATTCTAAGTCTTTGCTAACGTAGTGAAAATTAGTTTGTGGTTTAAACACCACTTACTTAATTTTGTAATGTGCTTGTTCTTACAGTTTGAGGGTTTTCTCACTGATATTCTTATTTATTAACTCTTTCATCAAACATTTCTACTATAATAGATTTTCCTGAAGATAATAAAAGCATTACTGCTAGGATAGAAGCTTGCTTGCTTGAAATGAGAGCCTTCAAGTAAAAGTATAGTGACTAGAGATTTATATATATGAAAATACATGACATAATAGAGAGCTAGAAATGTCAAAGTCCTACACACCTTAAGTATAAGATGTCTGAAGTCAGTGCAAAATGTGTAAGTATCTAAATGAATAAAATTTGAAGTTTGCAGAACTGGACAGCTAAAGAAGGAAGACATAACTTTATATCCAACTCAAGAGGCTATTATAGATGGGAGCAAAGCTGTATATTTTGGAACAAAAATGTAGGAATATGTAGTTATGTAGCTCAGTGCTGAAGGCAGGAGAAACCACAAATGGTGAATAAAGAAGGAAAAATTTTTACCACAACAGAAGTTAAATAGTGCATTAGGAAAAGAAAGCAGAGAACAGCACTGCCATTGCACAGAGATTTTGAGGAAACAAATGTAAAAATTGAGATGCTTGGGTGTTACAGAGCAGGGACACTAAAAACTCAAAGGACACTGCAGAGCTGCTCATGTCGGTGCTGAGCTTACCTGAGAAGCTGTGTGAGTGCTTAAGGAGGTCTCATGCCATTGTGCAATAGCTTTCACAAGGGGAAGGTACATGTCGTAGCTGTAGAATTGCTCAGTACAGTTAAACAGTAGTGAAACAGCTTTTTGGGATGGTATCTTTGTGCAGGACAGCACTGTGCTATATAGCAGTACCACGTTAGAGGTATCTTTGTGCTGTGCTGTTTACTGTTAACATCAGTGCTGGTGGTCAATATAGACTAAACTAGTAGGGATGGTAGCAAAGTTAGTGGAAGTTGACATGCTTCAGGGGATGGTCAGATCTTCTGGGTGGAGCAGGATGAGACTTGGTGGCCTGAGCTGCTCCACCATAGCTACAGCAGACTTGTAAATCTTTGTGTTCACACAATCACTAAAGATAGCTAGGGAGCAATGCTGTGCCATCAAGCACTGTGCTTGTCTTCTGCTGTACAGTTAAAATCTCAGTTTTAGGACTACATTTTGTCACTATTCTTGCTAATGTCATCTTTCCTTAAGGTTATTTGGAAATCCTTTCAAGAGGATGAACACCTGTTTTGCACTTGGTTAGTTTGAAATGAGAGAAACTGATGCTGTGCCTAGTTTTACATTTTAGTTAGGCAAACACAATGGATACTAAATCTTCAATTTCTTTAATAGTTTGCAGAGAATGGCATATTACTCAGTGGCTTATGAAGAATGACAAATTATAGATGTGATGTGCTTATGATTTTTCATGAATCACTGACAGGCACAAGAGCTGTGATTATAACAACTGCAAGTCCTGCATTGTTTTCATCTCACAAAGACACAAACCTCAGTATTCTCTGTGGAAAGCGTTTAATAAACACTTATGGTCTGATATTATGTTTTATAAAATTATCTAATGAAATATTACTGTTGAATTGGTTTGTGGCTGTATTTAGCTTAAATAAATAACTTGTTAAACACACTATTTCTATTTATCTCATGATTAATGATCAATATGATCATATCCACCCATATAAACTTGTAGATATCCTGTGGCTGGTGAACAGTCATGAAAGTTTACTTGAATGCTACTTGACAGAAAAAATCAGAGTTACCTTGGGAAAATAAGGTTACAACTATTTTCTTGCTAGTAACTACAGACCTGAAATTAGAAGGAGGTGAAAATTGATATTTTGTTGGAAGGGACTTGTAAAACATGTTAAAGTTGTTGTATGTATTATAACAATTTTTTCCTAACTATTTTGAAGAAAACTTATGTTATCAAACATTGACTGAGCTTACTGGCCAATAAGTTGGTATGAGTCAAATTGTGTTTGATAAAAAACTTGTAGCAGACTTACTGAAGGGGAAAAAAATTGTTAAAACGGAATCGAAGACTAAGCTCTTTAAGTAATAGTTACTACTAAATTAAATGAAATGTACTATTACAAGTAATCCCTTTTCATGCCTCTATTTCTGATATATATTATGAGTTTTGTGATTGAAGATCTGACCTCAGCTAGGAGGAAGTCATGCCAGATGGCCTATTCAGGGGTTTTCAGGATAAACGGATTCCAGTTATTTAAGTTATAAATAATTGCTGGCCTACTGGCCTAATGCTGCAGTTGCTGGTGACAGCTTAAATAACATATACTTATGTAAGGGACTAGTTAACCTAGAAGCTAATAATTATGTGAATAAACTTCTGAATAATATTATTCTGATAATTTTCAACTAAATTTTTTGGAAAACAAATACGAAGTACACCTTAGAAGTTGAGATAGCCACAAAAGTATGATTCAAACAGCTGAAAAAATACTTCATTTAAATGGGTTTCTCATTAGACAATGACAATTATCAGAATAATTATTGGAAATAGTTATTGCTCTGACTGCTGTCAAAAATTAAATAGGGACATACTTGGAGAAATTAGTAGGTGAAAAAGAAAATTGAAAGATTGTCCTTTAAGTTTTTATGGTTTCAGTTAGTAACTTAGTGAAATGTAAATACTTTGACATATAGATCATAAATCTGGAGAGGTGCCAGAAGGTTGGATAGATTTCAGTACAGCACTCTAATAGGATTCTTAACAATTTCTTCATGTAGTTTCAAATTAACCCTGAAGCTAATTTAGAACTTTTCAAAACCATAAAAACCTAAATAATGTGAAAGAAAGAAAACCCTGAAGTGTTAAAATACTACTCTTCGTTTGATGAGCATTTATTTTATGGTAATGTTTTTAAACTATGATTGTTCTGGAAATAAAGCACAAAGAGCACAATAGTGAAACATACTTTTTCATAAACCACTTATTTGAGCACTGTGAATTTTAAAGGGATTAGTGATAATATAGAATGATGTTGTCTCTCTTCCTTAAGTCAGAAGAGAATAGATGCAGGGAACATGCTGAATCTAAGTCCCTTAACCATTATTGAAGTTTTAATTGAAACCAAAACAACCCCCCAAAACTCCCAAACGAATAATGAAAAAACTGTCTTGTTTAAGTGAACATACTTGAACAGGCAAGAATTTCACAGAAGTGAAATTAATTTAGTTGGCTGTAGTGATTGCTTTCCTGTCACTCAGAATTTTCTCACCCTGGAAGAGATTCTGAAAGTTGTCTGTGAAAGTAGAGAAGAAAAAATTTAGGACACAAGGAATGATAAAGTAGCAGTGGCCTTCTGACATAGACTGTCCAGCAACAGAGTTTCAGAGACGGCATTATTATTGTTGTCAAAGCAACAAGATATACCTTTCTTTCCAGCAGCGAAGGTCATTGTCTAGTGCAGATGCTCTATGGCTGACCTGACATAGGAACAATGTCTGAACTGCTCACAAGCACGAGGTTTCTGTGTTTCAAATGAGGACAGTTTATGACATCCCGGGAGATCTCATCTTGCAGAAGAACTGTTGAAAATACTTCTCTGACGGGGGAAGATGATGTCTTCTGTTGGACCAAGCATGACCTTAGCACACTTCAGACATGTACTTCTGACACTTCCATGAAATCTGTTTTCATGTGCCCTTTTGTCTTAAAAACTCATTAATTTCAATATTGATTTTCCTTCCTTTGAAAAGGGGATGTTTAGTTGATCGATTGCGTCTTTCAGACATATAACCTTTATTGAATTAAAACAAAAAGAAGCTACTTCCGTCTTCATGCATTGCTTCAGTAACAGGTTCTGCTGATCCAAAGTGAGTCTTATCTTAAACCATAAACATACTCTTCTTCTATAAATAAACCACGTATGCATGAGGAGAAGGTTTATGAAATACTTTTCCCTTCAGGTGTGCAGAACAAATTGTCAAATTCTTCCTTCAGCTTCTTACTCCTTGTGTGTTTGGGTAACTGCAGCCACAGCATTATGAGTGAGTTAATGCTTCTTGTGGATTTTTTTGGATGTTGGTTTCTATGTGAGAGTCACACAGTATGGTTTTAACACGTGCATTTACCGGTCATGCCTTCTGGACTAAGGCTTTGATTTAAGCTGCTTGGCACATGTGGTTAAAAGTATGGAAACTCACAAAGCAAAACCACGGACTTTGTTCTTATTCTCAAATAAGAGAATATTTGTTTTGAGACCATTTTCCTTTCTACTTGGAAGTCTGATGCATGTAGAACTTAAAGAAGTCCTGAGGGAAGAATTAGGCACCCTTTCATCATTTGCTTGTAGCAGGAGCACGCCAGAGGCACTCACTGTTGCATTGTTTTTGAAAGTTCTGAGCACAATTCAATAGAGACACCTAACTTTGGATGAATAAAGCATTACCAAGATGTGTAACTGGAATACCAAGAAAAACGTTTTAGAAAACCAAGTCATGTTTTATGATGGTATAGAGATAGTTTTATTAAAATAGGTTGAAGGAAAAATAAACCACCATTAAAAAACCTCACAAACCTTGTGAGTAGACAAATAAAGATCTGGCAGTATCTACATATGTAGAGCTTTTGTTTTTTTAAATATTAAATCACTAACCATAAATACACATTTCTCCTTCTAATTGCTCAGTATCTTATTGCAGTCTTCACAAATGCACAGAGGTAGAATTATAACACTAAAAATTCACTGAGGGGGGGAAAAAAAACTGTCATGATTTCCCAAAAGGGCCCTTAGTAATTTAAAAAATTGCTTTCTACTGTACACGAGAGATACTTTTCATCATGGGAAAATTCAATGTTAAAGAAGTGTGATTATAAAGGCAAACATGCTCACAATTTCTTTGTATATTTACTAACCCAAACATTCATCTGTATCAGTCATCTGAAATTGTTCTAAAACAGTTCAATCATGACAAATAAATAATGAATAAAATTTGAATTCTCAGTTGTGACAAAAAGGAATCAAATTCTTGAAGACTTAAGGGACAATTTAAAAACACGTTACCAATGTGACCTAAAAGAACAAAACATAGGTTGGCTTTATTTGGAAATGATGCTCCTGTGCAATAATTAACATTAAAACAGACACTTTATGTTATCCAATCATTTTTTCAGAGACTATCTATAGTAATTTAACAAGATACTGTGTCTGACGTTTTTCAAGCTAAAATAAATTGAAGCAAGCTCTAAAAAAGTAGAGCACAATAAAACTAATACTCCAAAGAGGGGTGCTGATACTGCAGTTGCATTTTAAAAGAAGTGCTAAAGTGACACATTTGGTAGGTGTAACTTAGTTAAGTGGCAACTCTATGTTGTCCTTACATCTAGGGAAATACATTTGCTTGTTTATTATTTGGTTTACTCTTCAAGTAGTGCTGTAGAAGCACTTCTAAAATGAGTAATTAAGCACAAGAACATGTTTGAGTTTGGATTCTTCCATCCACTTAATGCAGAGGTGTTTGTGTATATCTGCAAGAAAACAGCTGTTTAGTAGAGACTTTACTGGTACCACTGTTTTGGTTGAGTAACTTGTGGGTATGTATGCTTGTTTTCTGTTGGAGTCTGCATGGTTTTTTTTTTTTAAACAAGGCTGGTGCATTAAGTAAACATTAGCTACTTGCTGCAAGTATCACTGAGGAAGATAACATTTTAGGACCTTGATGACCTTTCAAGATAGTGATATTACAACTTACATTGGTTAAATGCTGTACACACAAAATTAGCCCTCAGTTTGGAGGGGCAAATCCTACTTCTACTTAACACTTTGGATTGAAAAAAAAATAAATTTACAGATAGTTATCAGATTGGTATGTGGAAAGGAGTTTTTCCCCCTTGACTTTAAAGAAAGACCACTGAATTGTACTGAACTTCTACAGCTGTTGGCACAGTCACATATAATGTAATATGTTGTTCAAATTGATCTGCTTATTTTAAAAAATACAGATTTAGAGCCGTTATGCTGTTATGTTCTGGTTACACCTGTGAAACAGCCGTCATAGGTTGAGAGACACTTATGATGCACTTGGGACACAAAAATGGCACAAGCTATCAGAGCTTTCTGTGCATCCGACCCATGGATTTACGTCTGTATTCAAATTAGAATAATTGGCTGGAAGTCACAGCTTGATAAGACTCAGACAGTAGGTATACAAAGAACGACAGGAACTGTATTTCTCTTACTGAAGCTCAACAACTGAGGGCTATTTGCATTTCAATGTTGCTGCAACTCTGCTGCTGGTGTGTTTTGATGATCTGCCAAGTCCTGCAGTGTGTTTAGCTGCTGGACAAATACCATCACTTTGATTGCTGTTGGGAAGCTTCAAACACAGAAAGCAAAACTATTTAGCTTAGATAAAGATCAGTGTGTTATGTGTTCAGTTTCCTGCTGTTCTCTGGTAGCTGTTAAGTCCTGGTAAAGACTGAAAAAGCACAACTCTCTTATGTACTTTGTCATAATTCAGCCTTTGTTAAAGCTTTTGTTACCTAAATCTAACCATGCTCCTGAATTAAACTTACTGATTGCTTCCTCTTGCTACGTTAACTAACTTGATTTAGAGACATCATTCTTTTATTTCATATAACTGACGATTTTTTAATACATCATACTTAAATAACCCACTACTTATTTAATATTATGCCACATGTACTTGATTCTATAATTATGTACGGCCCCTTACTTGCCTAAATTATGCCAGAATTATCTCCCCTGAAAAAGTATGAATAAAGTAGTTCTTTTATTTTTCAACCAACTTATAAAGGTTTACTTAAGTGGTGGTCTTTTTCCAGGCAGTTCATTTGAAGTGGTGGTCCTTCAATTGTATGAGCAAGTGTACTAAGTCCTTGACACGGTCATCGTTTTTATTCCTGAGGCAGGGGAATGCATTGCTGATATTCCAAGAGATTCTGCACCCCAAGTTAAATAGTCTAGGGCTGTAGATATCACCAGATAATTCCCTGTCTTTACGGATACAGGCAGTACTTACTGAGGACAAGTGGTGTCCCTCAGGGGTCAGTGCTGGGACCAGTGCTGTTTAACATCTTTGTCAGTGACATGGACAGAGGAATGGAGTGCACCCTCAGCAAGTTTGCAGATGACACCAAGCTGTGTGGCACAGTCGACTTGCTAGAGGGCAGGGATGCCATCCAGAGGGACCTGGACAGGCTGGAGAGGTGGGCCCAGACCAACCTCATGAAATTCAATAAGGCCAAGTGTAAGGTCCTGCACCTGGGTAGGCACAATCCCAAGCACAAATCCAGGCTGGGTGGTGAATGGCTGGAGAGCAGCCCTGAGGAAAAGGACCTTGGAGTCTGGGTTGATGAAAAGCTCAACATGAGTCTGCAGTGTGCACATGCAGCCCAGACAGCCAACCGAGTCCTAGGCTGCATCAAGAGAAGCGTGGCCAGCAGGGCAAGGGAGGGGATTCTGCCCCTTTACTCTGCTCTCGTCAGACCCCACCTGGAGTACTGTGTGCAGTTCTGGAACCCTCAGCACAGGAAGGACATGGAAGTGTTGGAGCGGGTCCAGAGGAGGGCCACAAAGATGATCAGAGGGCTGGAGCAGCTCTCCTATGAGGACAGGTTGAGAGAGTTGGGGCTCTTCAGCCTGGAGAAGAGAAGGCTTCGAGGGGACCTGATAGTAGCCTTCCAGTATCTGAAGGGGGCCTACAGGAAGGCTGGGGAAGGATTATTTACAAGGTCCTGCAATGACAGGACAAGGGGCAATGGGTTTAAACTGGCAGAGGGGAGATTTAGACTGGATGTTAGGAGGAAGTTCTTTACAGTGAGGGTGGTGAGGCACTGGAACAGGTTGCCCAGGGAGGTTGTGGATGCTCCCTCCCTGGATGTGTTCAAGGCCAGATTGGATGAGGCCTTGAGTGAGCTGTACTAGTGGGAGGTGTCCCTGCCTATGGCAGGGGGTTGGAACTAGATGATCCTTGAGGTCCCTTCCAACCTTACCATTCTATGATTCTATGATTCTATGAGGAGTAATGGTGATGTCACTCTTTAGGATAATCTCCTTACAGATACTTGAAAGGCTGTTGCTGGAGGTAGATGGCACATACCGATCTGGGGTATTCACTCCTCGCTATACCTTTGGCTCTGGTAGACTCCGTGGATCGCTAAACTAATGTGTTTTTAAAGGTTGTAAAACTTTGAGAGCCCAGACTTCTTGCCAGCTGACATTGTAGAGCATCTGCTGTGAACTGTTGAAATGCTGTGTATCTGTCTTGACTGTGTAGAAACGCGTAACGACTCCAAAGAGTTACCTTTGTCATACTGAACAACAGCTGTTGCCTGAGGTTGGTGGTTGTCAATTCTAAGTACCAGGAGAATCCAGCTGTGCAGAGTCATTTTGTAGAATATTCCCTAGACAAAGTTCTATTTTTCACTGTAATCAAACTCAGATTAGACAAAGTTCTATTTTTCACTGTAATCAAACTCAGATTGTATACTCTAACTCATTGTATGTTTATAAGTGATATGAAGAGTTGTATTACCAGTTTGAATTAGCTTATATCCAACCCAAATGTAAGGAGTATATGACTTGAGAGAGGGTGGAATTTGCATGACTTCTATACACTAAACACACCTTTGGAATAATTCACTATACACTGAAACATGCAGCAATATGAGTTCATTTCTACTTACAGCTTACTTGAAAAATTGGTAGACAGTTGTAAAAAAAGAAAGTAGACTCACACACAGCTTAAAATACAAGCCCAGAGTAATGATGCAATAATAATTCATCAGAAGTAAAAGAATATTAGAAAAGGTCCTCACTTAAGACCTGAAGCTTTTGTTCTTAATGAGTGATCAAGAGTGTGACGGTTCAAAGGAGGGTTCAGCTAACTACTCGTGAGCAGCTGCTCATTAGTAGATGCAGCAGATTTTCATTCTGACCCACGAGTTCTAAGAGCTTAGTAACCGTGTTTTAATCCTCGGGTATCTTTCCAACACCTTCTCTTAAATATACTTTCTTAATTTTACTGCCTTTACAAAACCATGTTTGTACATTGAAATTAAAATTCTGAGCATATAAGTTTTGTTATTCTCACTAGTAGCAAGATTCGCTCTTGTTTTCCAATCTTGGCAAAACGGGAAGTTTTCTATCTAAACAGCATTCTAGAGAGAAGTATCTTTTAAATAATCACTGAAATATATATTGAAGAAAACAAACCAAACAATCAAAAACCCAACCAAACTCCTTTATAAGTACACAATACTCAGTGACATTAAATAGATGCTACTTTACCATGGTCTTTAGCGTTGTCATGTGTATATTCCAGAGCTATTCAGTTTAGTGTTAACCTTATTTGGAACACTAGGTATTCAGTCTGGTGGGTTAATTTTTTTTCCTTTTTTATTATTATTATTATTGTGTTTCATGATGTCACAGAATAACATGGTTTTAAATTAATTGTTCGGGGGGCAGGAGTTGGCTTCAGATGTGGAGATAAAATTGCTCAAAGTTATTTATTAAATTAGCACTGGATGCCTGTATTATATATTTCAAATGGGAAAAGTAGGTTGTGAAATTTTAAAACTAATTATGAAGATTGCTTACACTTAGAGTACAAGGAGGGGGGTGGGGTGGGTGGGTATTTCCAGAATATACTGCATTACTTAAAAGATAAATTTGATACTGTAGCATTTATTGCTGATGTGTGTACATTACATTTTGCTATTGACAGTACATGTTAGTGTAGCACTTAAGGATAAGCCAGGTATTCTAGTGTGTGGGGACATAATATATACACGTTTGTGTGGTTTCATACTGATTTGTATTTGCTGTCTGCTACTAGCTTTAGGGCTATTTCTAGTTGCTTCAGAGAGCGTGGGGTACTGCATCCAAATGTTATAAATGGGTTTAGGAATGGTGCTAGTCTCGCAGTTATTTTGTAATAAAATTCCTTTAAAATAACACTTTTTAAATTAAATCGACAACTTAAGAAAGATTTAACGTGGAGAGAAGGCATTGACTTTGTTGACAATGAATCAGTATAAATGCATGTAAAATCTATTCAAAGTGCCTATGTCTTTCTAACCTGCCTGGCATAATCTTTTGGAGTACTTTCAATAAACATGTTCTTCTAAAAATATGTTTGTTAGCTTGTTGAGATATAAAGTAAAAAACTAGTTTTAAAGGCATGCATCCAGAGACATGCACATAATGCATTCAAAGTGTCACTGTTTCAGGGAATCTAAATTATTTTCAGAATTTCAGAAATTGAGAAGGGATAAGTGGAAGGAGAAAATGCTGGGCTGGTGCCAAGCGATAGCTCGTAACCCTCACAGACTTCCAAACAGCACAAGAACACCCGAGGTCTCAGGTGATACTTCACATAATTCAGCTTCGGTGAGTGCAAAGTTGCATTTCTTGATGGTGGCATGCTCAGGTGAACTTCAGGTGTTGTTTTTATTTCTAAATTGTACTGTTTGCCATTGACTGCATTGCCTCAGTGTGTTGAACTTGACCTGATACCTATTTACTTTTGCCATTTGCTATTTTTTTTGTCTTTTATGTTATGCATGGTCCATTCTGACTTGCATGCTATAAGTCAGTATTGATGTTTGTGAATGCTAAAGATTTTAAGCAGGAAATGCCCAAATATTCATTACTTACATTTTTTTTTTTTGTGATCCTAATCAATGCAATGATATTTGATCCCTGATGAATACAGCTGGACATTATCTTAAGGTATTTCATTTACTCTTTGCTCCTGCCTGTAAGAGGAACAACGTATAATACGTCTGCACTTGTGTTAACTGGGTTTCAAAACTATCTTGATATTTCTACCATGATGCTGCAAGAAGTAGTTGAATTTCTGCATGCAAGGCCATTGATAGAAGATGTTCAGGCAAAGTAAAACCGATGATTTATATAGTGCAGTTATAACAAATGTGAATGAAGTGATTCAAATGTGAATGAAGTGATTCATTGGCAAGAACTTTAATCCTAGGACTTTTGCTCATTGAAATAAATCCATTTACATCAGTTGACCTTCCCCAGGTGAGTAAGAACTGATACTTGAATAAAAAGGGATTAGACTTCCTCACATGTATGCACCAAATTTGTCTATGTATTTGTTTTTCTTCAATCTGTTGTCATTTTCAGATCTACAGTAAAACTGAATATTTGAAGCATTCATTAAATATGCCTGGTCCAATTTAATTATTAAGATTAAAATAAACACAGCATGAAAAAAAAAAAAAAAAAAAANTAGGCAGGGACACCTCCCACTAGGACAGGTTACTCAAGACCTCGTCCAACCTGACCCTGAACACCTCCAACCAGGGAGCAACCACAACCTCCTTGGGCAAGGACACGATGACATTAAAGCAGAAATGTGAATCTATAACCACTGATGAAATGTGGTATTCCAAAAAGTGTGAAAAAGGATGAAAAAGAAGACAGTGTTTGAAAGTCGATGAAGCTCCAGTAGGAAAAGCAGCCCTACTTAATGTGTCAAAATGATATTGTTCAATGGTAGATCACATAGCTTGTAAATTTCTGCTAATGAAGACACAAAAAGGCAGTACTAAAAGTTGCAAATGTTATAGTTTAATATCCTATCATAGCTCACTTTAGTCTGGAATGCTGTTCTTTCAGAGAAATAAAAGAAAATTAAAAAGCGATGAACCAGAAAGAAGAAATTTCAATTATGTCACCCCCATATTTAATTACCATTAGTATTAATGTTGTCTTCTAAAAGTTTATTTTATTATTAATGTTCAGGTGTTGCCTAGTAATAGGTGGTAGCTGTTAAGGAATTTAGATTTGTAGAAATCTGCATAGTTTTATTTCTGCTTGACTGCCAGTCAGCATTAAATTCAGTTTGATATTCCAGAAGTAAGCATTCCAATCTACCACATGGGATTTGGAAATTATGAATTGGGAATACAGTTCAAAACAGCTGGATCAGTAGAGTTAGCATATTTTAATGTTATTAATATTAAAACTTGTTCAAAATGAAACTTGCATAAAAGTCTATAAACTGCTGCTTCGTTGATGAAGTCTGTAAGAAAACCAGGCATATAAACTGGAGAAGGTACTATGCAACCTTTAATGTCATGATTTGTTATAGAATAGTAATCTTGAAAACAGGAATAACACGTCTCGAGGCCTTTCAGGCTTTCCACTTAATTTTCTTCACTTCCCGCTCTCTGACCCATTAGCTTTCTATCCCTCACTTCTGAAGTAAATGGCATTGAGTATAAGCTTTTACAGGCAGTGTCCTTCCAACTTGTGTGCTGTAATCTGCAAATTCTCACTTTCCTTAATGAATATATTTTAAATTAAATCTTACTTCGAATCAGTGTTGATTTTGCTTTGTAGTCATAGCTTTTCAGTGTTGAAAAAATACTCATCTGGTCTTGAGTGAAGATACAGACTAGCATTGGAAACTAAAAAATAAATGAAACAGCAAAAAGTAAAGAATATAATAAATGGTGTTGTAAGTGTGCAAAGCCACTTGCAATGGCTATTTGCTTTGTACAAAGCCATTTGCAATGGCTATTGAAGTACTTTGGACTTAACCTTAATTTTTCCGAGCATTGCAGCTGCTCTATGGACCTTGTTGCCTTAGTAGGAGTGGGAAGCAAAATGGAATGTACACTACATCTCTTTATCACCTCTGACGTGTATCTTATTCACACAGAATCGCAGAATATAAGGGGGGTGAAAGGGACCTCAGAAGATCATCCAGTCCACCCCACCATGCCCCAGAGTATGATCACCTGTAGTAGGTCACAAAGGAACACATCCAGGCTGTTTACAATGTCTCCAGAGAAGGAGACTCCACAAACTCTCTGGGCATCCAGTTCTGGTGTTGTCATCCTCACAGTGAAAAAGTTTTTTCCTTATGTTCACAAGGAACATCCTGTGCTTCAGCTTGCAGCCATTGCCCCTTGTCTTATCACTGACATCATCTTCTGTTTTTCAGAACTTCAGCTAAGGCTTTTTAAAAGAAATAATCCTCTCTATTTAAAAAATAACCCCTCAATGTTTTGATTTCACAATGCCACTTTCCCAAAGGGGAACAACCCCAAAATTATATCTTATTAATTTCTATGAAAACAAATATTTTTCTCTCAGTAAAAGAAATAAGGAAGCTTACAGGGCAGGAAGTGGGTTAAGATAATTAACAATTTTTTTTTTTTTCACTGAACAAGTACATGGAATACTGAACAGCAGTGTAGGAAAAAATAAACTCATGAAAACATCGAAATGAAGTTAAAGATTGTAAGAAAATCAGTTGTACTGCTTCATTGTATTTGACAAATACTATATATTCTGAAATATTTCAGCAAAATGCAACTGTATACACTTGGATTTTTTTATTCCATTTTACTCTCAACTATAATTATAATTTTATCTTAAGGGTTTATCACATTAGTCTGCTTAATTTTAAGATTTTAGCCTTTGTGTTCAATTCCAGGTGGAATCAAAAATGCTGAGTCACTGTATAATCAAAGGAAGCATAACTTCTCAAAAAAGTATTATTTAATATTACAATTTCTTGGATTTTAGGGGTTGTGTTGACAATTTTAGATTCATATGAAGTAAACTTATTTTTCATACTCAAGACAATTTCATATAGCCCATTAACTTGGTGTAGTGGGATGTAAAGCAGGAACTGACTTTGTTTACTATGCTATCCAAAAAGGTCTTGTTTGTCAAGCTGAATTTATTATCAGTTTGTGCTTCCTTGTCCTGTATATGTTGTTTCTAACCTTTAAATTTCATCCTTCCCAATATTCATCATAAGATTTATTTTTAGAGACTTGTAATACCACTTTTCAACTTCATTTTACCTTTTTTGTAATATTGTCCATGTTTCCACAAGTATCTTAAAAGATCTTATCTATTTCTGCTCCAGTTTGAAAGTGAATGGCCAGTTGTACACAGTATCCCAGATCAGACTTTCTGTTCCTAACAGTTATGACACTAGTTATTCCCTATCCAGTAACACCTGTATCATGCTACATGGACTTGGAATGACTTTACCAATATATTTTTGTAGCTAGTATTTGAATTTTGAGACCAAGCATAACTTTTGATCATACATGATGAGTATATAGTTCAAATTATGATTATTCCCCAATTCTTTTACATTCGCTTAAAAAAAAAAAAAAAGTATTTATGTAGCAAAAAGACTTTTTACTGTTGAACCATCTGTTTCAAAAGGTTGGTTCTGGTGTTTTTGTTTTTAAGTGATTTTGGTGGTTTGGGGGTGTTTTTGTTTTTTTCCTGATCATTCTTACTGGTTATTACTTTCTAGAATATTTCTTTGTTCTTCTCTTTAATGTAGACTTCATCTATTATATTCCTATCTTCATTCAGGTGAATCTGAATATCTTCAGATTATATGGGATTTTTTTCTTTTCTTATATGCAAATTCATATATTTTCCCCTGATTTTTGCTAGAGCTGGATCTTGAAAACTCATAATTGTGTGCTATAGCATTGGAATTTTTTTGCCTCTGAAAGGATATAATGAAAAGCATACAATTTTAAATGCTGTCTTTGAGTCACTTGTCTCTGTACTGACTATTTATACTTTGATTATGTAAGCATACATATGTGTGATTAGTTCAAATGTTTTTGATGGGAATGCATAAATATGTATTAACATTGATTAACCAATTTGACTATAAGCAGTCCTGTGTCTACTTGTCTTTGCTCTACGTTTAGTTTTTCTTGGGGTCCTAATTCAGAACTTGAGCATTTTTAGAGTCTATGATTTAGGGGCAATGGGCTTAAACTGGCAGAGAGGAGATTTAGACTGGATGTTAGGAGGAAGTTCTTTACAGTGAGGGTGGTGAGGCACTGGAACAGGTTGCCCAGGGAGGTTGTGGATGCTCCCTCCCTGGATGTGTTCAAGGCCAGATTGGATGAGGCCTTGAGTAACCTGTACCAGTGGGAGGTGTTCCTGCCTATGGCAGGGGCTTGGAACTAGATCATCCTTGAGGTCCCTTCCAACCTTACCATTCTATGATTCTATGATTTTAATAGTTATGTTCAGTCTGTTCCCATAGGGTGTGGAATGATGCTTGACTCAGTATGTCATGTTCATCGCATAAAGGTTTTCTTGAGGTCTGTGGTATCGGGTTGGATGTGATGATCTTTGAGGTCTCTTCCAACCTTGGTGATACTGTGATAAAGTGCATAATTCTGAATTGTAGTCATTAGTACATACTATTTTCCTTTGTTGCATTCCTTACTAAAATTATGGGTGATTGTATGTGGAAATATAGTCACATGAGTAACTAGATAATTTGTGTTTGTATTTGCAAATGAAATTTGGAAGTTATGACAAATAATCATAGAATCATAGAATGGTAAGGTTGGAAGGGACCTCAAGGATCATCCAGTTCCAACCCCCTGATATAGGCAGGGACACCTCCCACTAGTAAATCAAGCACCTAATTTAACTCTAAGAAAGGATTTTTTTTTTTTTAATGTGCAACCAAATGATACATATGCATTTACAAGAGAACACAAATTAGATTTATGAGTTATCTTTGACACAGACAGATCCCAGGTTTCCATATCTGATCTACAAATGTTGGACAAGCAATTTAATAGTAGTCATTGATCATTCCAAAGTATAATTATACAAAAATCAGAAAATGGTTTTGTTGTAGTTGAATACTGGCAGACATCTTTGCCCCACACAGGTGCTCGTTCACTCCCCCTCTGTGAGATCCATGAGAGAAGCATAGGAAAAATCATGGGTTGAAATAAAGGTAGTTGAATAGGTAAAGCAAAAACTGCTCAAGCAAGCGTAAAACCCCAGGGAATAGATTCATCAGTTCCCTTTGGCAGACAGGTGTTCAGCCATCTCTGGGAATGCAGGACTCCATCACGTGTAACAGTGACTCAGGAAGACAAATGCCATCACTCTGAGCATTTCTATGTTCTCCTCCTTCCTCCCAGCTTTTATTGCTGATCATGATGTCATATATGGTATGGGTAATACCTTTGGTCAGTTAGAGTCGGCTGTCCCAGCTATGTCATCTCCCAACTTCTCACGCATCCCCAGCCCACTCATTGATGAGGCAGCCTGAGAAGCAGAAAAGACCTTGATGTACTCTGGCTTAGCAGTAACTAAAACATCCTTGTGTTATTTACCTTGTTTCCATCATAAATCCAAAACATAGCACCATAAAAGTACTGCGAATGGATTTAATTATATCCCACAGATTTTGGGAATTCAGTAACTTTAATATAGTAACTGAACAATGTGAAGCAAACTGGAAGAGAGAGATTCTACAAAGAAATGGCATTTCCAAAGAGTCATAATTATTCACCCAATATAGTAAATTATATGCTGTTTAAAGCTTCTCTTAACATATACTTCTAGGAGAATAAAAATACAGCTGGGTTCAGCACTTTTATTTACATCTTGAAAAAAAGGAACTGTATAAACTTTTGTGGATCAGATGTACTGCCTCTGGGTCAGATGGTTTGTGGAATAATATATGAGGTCTGAAGAAAGTTTCAAGGAGTGAGAAGGACCCTAAATATCTCACTTGTGCAAAGGTTGACACATTTCCTGACTAGAAATGTAGGCTTTGCAGAAAGCTGCCTTTGTAGAAGCAACAATAACTTAAGTATTGGAGGGAAAAACAGAACGAAACAAACCCAAACCAAAAGCTCATCTGAATGCTGACTTAAATGAGTAAAATCTTATTCTTAGTAGCTTTTAAAATTAATGTTTTATTTATGGCTTATATGATATATATTTTCTGGGTGATAAATGTCCACGTTCACAAATACTTTTTTCAGGGGAATTTGTAAGATATTGTTTTCTGTAGATCAATTTACTAGAAGATGATGCTGACAATAAAGAACTAAATATCTGTGTAACTGTTTGAATAGATTGCACTCAGTCCTTTAGCCTTTCTCCAAAATATTTCATGCAGTTTCTAACAGCAGCATGTGTTCACAAGTTTGTTTGAAATCTATTTCATATAGATTGTTTTATTACTAAACTGGAATAATACATTTATTTTGCTGATCTGAGAGAGATGAGATTCTCATTTTACACAGGTGTCTGGGTTTTTTTTTTTTTTCATCCAGAATCATAGAATCATTTAAATTGGAGAAGCTCTTTAATATCATTGAGTTCAACCATAAACCTAGCACTGCCACTGCCAAAACAGAAAATTTTCCCAGCAATTAAATTTGTTGTCAGTTTAAGCCACTCTCCTCTTCTGTTTACTACCGTGCTAAAGTAGTCCTGGTTTTGTTTGCTTTAAGGCTTGGGTTCTAATATGTTTGTGGGAAAAAAGACATTAAAAATGCTTCATTGAAAATGTAGTTGGCTATAAAACTTTTGAACTAAAATTGACTGATTGTATAATTTTTATAATAACTTCTATTTCTTCCACACAAATGAATTAGGTAGCTTATAGAAATTTTGCTTCCCTTCTCCCATGTTAAAGAAAATAATGTCAATTTTTAAAATTATTATTATTTTTATTCAGTGCAATCCCATTATACTTTTTCTGGATCTAATTTGACTCCTCACAGTATCTTGAGTTCTCGGAGAGGACTCTCTACTTTCTTGTGGGTCTGTCCTTACTGTCAGTCAGTCCAAAATTGGCATTTTCAGTATAACCACTGGAATAAATATACAATGGAAATGTGTAAATAAGGGGAAAAGGTGTATTGTGAAAAGAAAAAGTGATTGTGAAAAAAAACTCATTTGCGGATTTGGCCATTGATTGAAACTTGTGGCTTCCCTAGGCAAAGGAACATCTTTAAAAAAACAATCAAAAAATAATCTCCAAACCTGAAGTAGGTTCAGACTTGCTGCTCCATGCATTTTACAGCGAAACTTTTGAGTTGCAGTCTCTGCCTAGTCTAAGCTTGAGAGGAGGCAGAATAAATGTGTGTAGAAACGTTTATAGTAATGAGATTATTGAACCAGGAGGCATGTTGATGTTGGCCCATCCAATGGTCTCAAACTCACTGTAGATGAGGACTGCAGAGGCTTCTAAGGGCTCTTAAAGTGCTCTGTTGGTGATCTGGTGCATCAAACCCATATACTGACACTTGGTGTTTAGTGGGAAATACAATTTGAACTTTTCAGCTCTAGTTATATACTTATAGAATCATAGAATGGTAAGGTTGGAAGGGACCTCAAGGATCATCTAGTTCCAACCCCCTGCCATAGGCAGGGGCACCTCCCACTAGTACAGCTCACTCAAGGCCTCGTCCAACCTGGCCTTGAACACATCCAGGGAGGGAGCATCCACAACCTCCCTGGGCAACCTGTTCCAGTGCCTCACCACCCTCACTGTAAAGAACTTCCTCCTAACATCCAGTCTAAATCTCCCCTCTGCCAGTTTAAACCCATTGCCCCTTGCCCTGTCATTGCAGGACCTTGTAAATAATCCTTCCCCAGCCTTCCTGTAGACCCCCTTCAGATACTGGAAAGGGGTGAGTGACACTAGTTTAGACTATGATGTTTCCTGATGCCAAAATAATTGAATTAATTTTTTTATTATGGAAACTTGAGTTTATTTAATCATGTTTGATGTTTGTTTTCTCTGGGTAATATTATTTTAGAATGTGCTAACTGCTTTTTGTAATCTTTAGTGTATAAATATTAATGCTCATGAAACATTAATAGCAGATGATATATATAAACGAAATGCAGAAAAATGAGCAATTCAATTAATCAATTTAAATTATAACTACATAGATAATTACTAAATTGTCAAAACATCAATAATGATGCCTGTTGAACAGCAGTACCATGGGATTGGATATTTTATGCAAACTCAGCATGATTTCCTCAGTTCCTCTGCTGTTGTGAGTCAAGGCCTTTTTGTTTAAAACTGAAATTACAAAATTCTGAAGGTCTCCTCTTGTGGGCAACCAATTCAAGATAAATAATTTTTAAAGGGGTACTAATCTCTCAGTAACTTTAAATGGCTAATGATACTCTCTGTCTGAAAATTCTATTCTGTAGTCAAAAGAGATGTTTCCAAGTGTGAACCTGAATTTGCTTTTATGTGATTACATTGGGATTTCAATAAAAACAGGCTACCTCCCGGAGGAACCAACTGGAATTATATGCTTAGAATATCTGAAGTGATGCATCTCAGAGTTTGGTGATTTACCAAAGTATGGTTTTTAGGTGCAAGGTCTAATTCAGAAACCATCACAAAATTTACCATTATTGACAGGAATCAGAAATGTTTATCTTGCTTCTGATTATTGAAATCTTGTAATAATCAGGGTTCTGGACAGGAACCGTTTGAAATAGTGATAGGATGAGAGGAGAGAAAATGAAATGAAGATGCATATGGAGATAAAAGGAAAAAATTGCATTCTGTAGATATACAGATGCCAACTTGACTTTTATTAGCATCTTCTATGACTATGAATTCATTTATTCTCAAGAAAAAGTTCATTTTCTTCCAAATAATTCTTTTACCACAACATATTCACAGTTTACCTTGGCTTATGTATTGAGTAATACTGGTGGGTGGTAACATCTGCAAGGCTGATTATTCCCTATGTTGATGCCAGATGAAAGCATTTGTTTAAGTGCTTGGTGCCTAGCCTTTTTGCATGCAAGTGTGTTTAAAATGCACTGTAAAAGAGAAAGAAAACTGAAGGCATGCATCATTAACCAGCTGGTTTTGAAGGCTTGTTCTAAGAAAACTTTGAGTTTTTACCTGTGCCATTAATGACAGGAATCAGAAACAGTTATCTTGCTTCTGGTTTCTGTACTTTAAACATGGGACTATTAATTTTTCTTGCTTGATCTTGAATATTGATCATATTTTCTGTCAAGATACACACATAGGGAATATAAAATATAACTAATTAGTGATAACACAATTAATGTAAACATGTTTTTTAAATAAACATTTTTCCCAAGGCCCAAGTCAAAGAATTCTGCAAAGTGGAAGAATAAAACTCTGGTTTAATGCTGCAAGTGACCTAAAAGCTTTTTTTGTTTAACATGTACAACAAAATTTCATGTAATATGTGCCTAGACAGATCAAAGAGCTACTAAGTCTAGTACCAGTATTGAAATTATGGTTTACTTTTGTTAAAAAATCTTTTTAGAGGAGCTTTCTAACTGTGTCCAGATATAAAAGTATTTCAGCTAGAAATTGAGTGCAAATAAAAATTACTAACTTTAGTATAGGTATTTTTAAAATACTACTTTTTTATTACTATTGTTGAAGTACTAAATGTGTCTGGTTTCAGATTCAATTCAACCAAGATCTCATTTAGCAAAATGGCTTTGGCAGAAAAGTTCTTGGAATCAGGGCAGAATCTCTGGAGGAATGGATTGTTCTTGAGTACCATTTTGTGAACAGCTTTCTCTGAATAGACACAGTTGATAGCTGGATTAGTTCTTCAAGTACTTGCCAGTAGAGCTTCTCTCATCATAAGCAAAGGTGAAATCAAAAGATTGTTTCTAGCTGGAGATAAATCTTCCGTGATTTCCAAACGTGGAGCTATATTTGTATGAAAAATACTGCTAAGATAGATGCTGTCTGGTTGTTTATGTAAATTCAGCAGTGTGGAATGGTCACACATGTTTCAAAAGTAGTTGATGTGCTTCATATAGCCTAATTTTGGAATGCCTCAGCATTATGTAAGTTTTACAGTATACTAGATTTTTTGTTGTTGTGTGCTACACTTAGCTAAAAGTCAGATTTTGATTTTGGCATGGGGCAGAATTTGGCCCTTAATTTCTACAGACCCTCTGTCATGTCCAAGCACTGTAAGGTTTGCTTGGAATTTGACTCTTTGCTTTAATTTCTGAAGTCCAATCCAAATCTTATCCTCAGTTTAATTTCAAAGTAGTCTGGTTCTGCCCGCTTACATGGGAAGTAGGTCTTTCATCTGTTTGCATGAATTATAGAATCATAGAATCATAGAATGGTAAGGTTGGAAGGGACCTCAAGGATCATCCAGTTCCAAGCCCCTGCCATAGGCAGGGACACCTCCCACTAGGACAGCTCACTCAAGGCCTCATCCAATCTGGCCTTGAACACATCCAGGGAGGGAGCATCCACAACCTCCCTGGGCAACCTGTTCCAGTGCCTCACCACCCTCACTGGAAAGAACTTCCTCCTAACATCTAGTCTAAATCTCCCCTCTGCCAGTTTAAGCCCATTGCCCCTTGTCCTGTCATTGCAGGACCTTGTTAATAATCCTTCCCCAGCCTTCCTGTAGGCCCCCTTCAGATACTGGAAGGCTACTATCAAGTCCCCTCGAAGCCTTCTCTTCTCCAGGCTGAAGAGCCCCAACTCTGTCAGCCTGTCCTCATAGGAGAGCTGCTCCAGCCCTCTGATCATCTTTGTGGCCCTCCTCTGGACCCGCTCCAACACTTCCATGTCCTTCCTGTGCTGAGGGTTCCAGAACTGCACACAGTACTCCAGGTGGGGTCTGAC
>VWZE01021541.1:225890-322725 GCA_013396675.1 Eubucco bourcierii
CATCCCTGCCCTCTAGCAAGTCGACTGTGCCACACAGCTTGGTGTCATCTGCAAACTTGCTGAGGGTGCACTCCATTCCTCTGTCCATGTCACTGACAAAACATTATGCAGACAGCTAAGCTGTCATATGAAAGGTGGAATGAAAGCTCTCTGTTCAAAGGCTTTACTGGAGTCACTAACTATCATTGGAAGCTATCTCACTAGAAATTTTTTTTTTTTTTTTTAATGTGATTGTAGTGTGACAAAAAGCTAAAAGGATAGAAATCAAAATGTGCAGCTCTGTAGGTGTAAAGGACTGAATGCAGGATGTATGTAAAAGCAGCAGATAGTATTGTCACAACAGTCTTGAAGGCAGGACTTAGCAGACCTTAGCTCATTTATCCTTTACTTGGAGAAATGATGGGGTTTATTGGGTTTTGTTTGGGTTTTTGTTTGGTTGGGTTTGGGTTTTGTTTTTTGTTTTTGTTTTTTTTACTAGAAGTGTATAAGCAGTAAATGTACTGTCACAAGGCAGAATTTTTTTTATGATTCCATGTTTTACAGTGTTTGGATTTGTTTAGGTTTTTTTTGGGGGGTGTGTGCTGTCCTTTAATATACTTGCATTAGAAGCATATTTTTTTTTAAATGTATGTCTTCTTTCAATTGTGCAAATATTTAATTGTATCATTTTGTTCACTTATAATGGCAGCCTCAGAGTATTTTAATGTAAGATTTCTAATACGCATCTTTAGAATTGAGATGCTTGGGTTTTGTCAGAGAATCTTCAAGCATTTTTGAAATGCTCAATCTGTTTTAGAAGTACCTTTATAAATTAGGGGTAATGTTCATAGAATCATAGAATGGTAAGGTTGGAAGGGACCTCAAGGATCATCTAGTTCCAACCCCCTGCCATAGGCAGGGACACCTCCCACTAGTACAGCTCACTCAAGGCCTCATCCAATCTGGCCTTGAACACATCCAGGGAGGGAGCATCCACAACCTCCCTGGGCAACCTGTTCCAGTGCCTCACCACCCTCACTGGAAAGAACTTCCTCCTAACATCTAGTCTAAATCTCCCCTCTGCCAGTTTAAGCCCATTGCCCCTTGTCCTGTCGTTGCAAGACCTTGTAAATAATCCTTCCCCAGCCTTCCTGTAGGCCCCCTTCAGATACTGGAAGGCTACTATCAGGTCCCCTCGAAGCCTTCTCTTCTCCAGGCTGAAGAGCCCCAACTCTCTCAGCCTGTCCTCATAGGAGAGCTGCTCCAGCCCTCTGATCATCTTTGTGGCCCTCCTCTGGACCCGCTCCAACACTTCCATGTCCTTCCTGTGCTGAGGGTTCCAGAACTGCACACAGTACTCCAGGTGGGGTCTGACGAGAGCAAAGTGGCAATGTTAAATGTTAAATGTTCTTTTTGCTGTTCTCTGTGATGCAGGCGTGTGTAAGATGTATAAATGCAGCATTTGCAGTCAGATGTCTAGTTAATAATTTACAGCTAGCAAAAAACTGTGTGGCTCTTTATAATTTTCTATTTTTATGATTCTTTAGTAATTCCTTGTTCTGTGGTATGTAGGCTATGCTGACTTATGCTAGGGTTCATCAGTTCCTAGTTAGTGTCAAAGTTCTTGTTAACCATAATACTAATTTTATCAGGTATGCAGTAACACATTAGATTATAAAAACAAATCAATTTTTGTAATTAACTGACAAAAAAAGGAGCTTCTGTTAAATTGCTAAATGCAAACATATACTGTATAGTTTGTGTATGAAAATAACACTGCAGTACTCTTCTAATTTTGGTCTATTTTAAGATCATGAAATCCTGTGGTGCTTTAAAAAATAACACTGTAACTAAACTATTTGGAAGAATATTATTTTATGATTTCCCATTACTAATACTCAAATATTTGAAAGTAAACAGATATAAATTTGCATTCCTTATAAATAATGGGAAAGTCTCCTGTGGCAGCAGCAAGAGCATATGTATTTCCAGATTTACCCATGAAAATAATAAATAATGATGCCATATTATACCCTGTCTTTTAAAGCTCAGTTAGCACAGAAATTTGCAGTAATCCAAATACATGGAATTTTGTAAGAATCAAAACTAACTTTTTATAATAAAGGTAAACTAATGTTAAAAATCAACTTTTAAAATTATTATTCTTGCTTTAATAGGTTTATGCACATCCAGACTGTTTGTCTAGGGCTTGAATAGGCTGCCACAGGACTCATAATGAATGTTGGTGGTAGCATTGACTAGGAGCATATACATATCATCAGGTACATTCTATTCATTCTTGTATTTCTGGTATTGTAATGACTTGATTACCATTTCATGGCTACCTAGCCAGGTCTGCATAGCAGGATTCAGTTTACTAGGGAAATAAACTGAAATGGTGGGCAATTGTGGTCATTCAAGCTCAGGCTTTGCACTGTATGTGTAGATTTGTATTAAAGCTTTTGATGTTCTTATCAAATTGAAGATGTTAGGTGTTAGCTTATCTATTATGTATCAAGTCTGAATGAACCACCAGCAGCATTATTTGATTTGGTTGATAACAGTAAGCAGAATGCAAAACAGAGAGAGGAGATAACACATCAGTGCACAAATCTATACATGTCCTGCATTGCAATCTACATCATAATAAGACACTACGTATCAGTAAAGCCAGTCCCAGTATTGCAGGTATGTAACCAAGATCCTCATAGAAAAGGTGAAAAGGGATTTTTCCCCCTGCCTGTCCATTGGTAACTGAGGGAAGACATAATAAAACCAGTGCATGTTCCCCTGAGGTGCTGACTCTTATCAGCACGGTTGGGTTTCCTTCATTTAGGGAAGACTTTATTATGTGCTGCAAAATTATCACAATCTTATGTCAGCAGCAGGTAGCTGAAACCATGAAATTAGCCCAAATTTATTATTTGTTAGAGACTGTAATTTTGATATTCTACTAGGTTAAAGGAATGTTGTGATTCACAGGCCACGGTGCATGGTTTGATTTGGAGGGTAAGATTTAATTTGGTGTTTAAAACATTGTCCTGCTGTTGCAAGTTTGTAACTCACTCAATTTCTAGTTCAGATTGTCAGATTGGGTGAATCAGAGTTCTAACACTGTGGCAGAATTCTGTTGTTGTTTTTAATTGGGTGCTAATCACTACACTCAAACAAGGGAAATCAATGCTATTACCAAAGCTGAACAGAATAAAGAGAGAATAGTGTTTGGATATGCACCAATATCCAAAGATACAGGTTTTATGGTGTAACTTGCAACTCAGATATGTTCTATAATCACATACTAGGAAATTGCATGGTGCTACAAAATTAAAACAGATGTACATTGGTGTTTGCAAAATTTTAGAATTTTTGAATAAAAAGGAATCTTAGGCAATAAGGTTATGAATGTGGTATAGATTATTGAATAGTTTTTATGTGTTTGGTTTTTTTTTTCTCATGTTCACTGAACGGGTGGTTGTGTAGTATAGAAAAGTTGTGGGGAAGAGAAGAAAAGAAACATTTTCCCAGGAATAAACCACGTATTTTTATTAATGGATGAGTGTTGTCTAGTGAATTGTTCCACACAGACTTTTTACTGCCTAGTTTCTCCCATAGGCAGAATTGAAAATACTCCTTCAAAGTTTTATAGTAATACCAAGATGTAAAATTCACTGCAAACAATGGAGAGTCTGTCCAGCTTGTCATATACTTTTTAATTTGAACTTCTTAGAGTAAGATTTGAAAAACAGAATTAATTGCCACTTTCAAAAGAGAGTTAAATATTCACAGTGTTATGAAATTTTATTTGAAACATCTTATAAGGTCATTATCCTCCAAGCTGGGGGTAATGGTTTGCTGTCACAGGGAAAATTTTTAATAGGAATATTTATGTGTGTAAAAAGAGTTCTACAGACAGTTATTCTCAAGAAAGCTTTTAAAAATTGTATTTATCACAAATACTAGTAACTAGCTTTAAAATGTAATAGAAAATCACTTTATAAAGCAATAAACATCAAGTTCATTTAATTTGCACATGATGACAGTACTATGTAATTAAATAACATTTAAGAACCTACTAAATGCCTCTCTGGATTCTCTCTAGTGACATACCATGTTTAGAGACCATCAGAAGCTGTATGTTACACTTGCTTTGCTTGCAAAATGGTAAACACAAGCAAACTGAAACACACTGAAATTTAAATAAGCAGTTGTGTCAGAATAACAAAAATTCTAAAAGCCAGTGACCAGTCCTTGGATCAGGGCCCATGTGCTATTCTGGTATTAAAAATGCTTCATGCATTTTGACCTTGTCTCATTTACTACAGCTCTGTGGGTCTTCCTACTGTGGTGAGATACTGTGATTCTGCACTGTCTCTCAAGCGTGTTTGCTTAGCAGGACTCCCACCTGAAAGTATATCAACCAAAGTTCAATGTGAAAGGTGTTGGTTTGGTTTGCAGAAGATGTGATAGATACGATGCTTTTAGATTAAATTCTTTGATGCAAATACTGACTTCTGTATTGGGAAGTGTTCACAAATTTTTGCATAAATTCTGTGCATTCAGATCATAACAATTATTTAGTAGGATGTTTCAAGTAGAAATTAGTTCCTTTGCTTGGCAGAGATTGAAGTTCAGTAAGAAGCTTTGTTTTGAGGGACATGATATAAGAAGTGAAAAAGATGGTGCAAACCCAGTTGATTTTACTTTTGTTTTTACCAATGAAAACACTGGAAGTTAGAAGAGGTTAATTTGAAATAATGCTTCCAAAATGAACTCTTTCATGAAAGTGATTCATTTGCTGTTATGAACTCTTGGGACTCTTCCTCAGGATTAAAAACTATATCCAGTGAAACTATAAGAGTGAGAATAAACAACACTGCTGATACTCTTATAAGACCGTGTAAATCAGTAGCAAACTCTAAACAAAATATGTAGAATACGTTATATATTTTGAACAGAGGTCAAAAATTGTGATGGGGAAAGATTTAGATTAAATCTTGAGGCTCAAACCTCAGAAGGGGCAAGTTGACTAACAGGCTATGATTCAGTTCCCGAAAGGGATGTGATGCACTGCACCATGTGTATGACTTCATTTTTTTGGTTGGGATAAATTAATATTTTGCCAATCACAAAATGTGAAGATCTTTATTTCCCTCATGTGGAATACATCTTCTTCCTTTTTCACCAAACAACACCAAACTTGAGGGCAAGAGACTGACAAGAGATAACGAATATTAATCCATATTTTTCAGAGTTTCCTCTCAATCCCAGAGCCACTGACGTTGTTTATCTTTCTTGAAATATTTCCTTTGAAGTCTCTTTTCATTTTAGTGGCTCTTGGGGCTGTGAATTAAGATGGTTACAGCTGTACAACACAGATCAACATTTTAAAAAAAATTATCTTGTTTTAATTTCTTGCTTGTTTATTTAGTTCCTTCAATCTTCATGTATAATATTTAATGTAATGTCTAATGACCTTTAATGCCACTAATCTACTCATCAGAGTTTTCAGAATTATTATCATAGAATCATAGAACGGTAAGGTTGGAAAGGACCTCAAGGATCATCTAGTTCCAACCCCCTGCCATAGGCAGGGACACCTCCCACTAGTACAGCTCACTCAAGGCCTCGTCCAACCTGACCTTGAACACATCCAGGGAGGGAGCATCCACAACCTCCCTGGGCAACCTGTTCCAGTGCCTCACCACCCTCACTGGAAAGAACTTCCTCCTAACATCCAGTCTAAATCTCCCCTCTGCCAGTTTAAGCCCATTGCCCCTTGTCCTGTCATTGCAGGACCTTGTAAATAATCCTTCCCCAGCCTTCCTGTAGGCCCCCTTCAGATACTGGAAGGCTACTATCAGGTCCCCTCGAAGCCTTCTCTTCTCCAGGCTGAAGAGCCCCAACTCTCTCAGCCTGTCCTCATAGCAGAGCTGCTCCAGCCCTCTGATCATCTTTGTGGCCCTCCTCTGGACCTGCTCCAACACTTCCATGTCCCTCCTGTGCTGAGGGTTCCAGAACTGCACACAGTACTCCAGGTGGGGTCTGAGAGCAGAGTAAAGTGGCTCCCTTTGCCCTGCTGGCCACACTGCTCTTGATATTATTCTCAGGAGTCACAGAACATGAAAATTATATTCCCACATCACTATTTAGTATGTTTTCATTGCTCAAAGTGTATCTGGCAATCTACTTTTTACTAGTTTTCTGCTTATTGGTCTGATAATGCTTCATCAAAAATATTTATTAAAAAAATTAAATAATCTTTGCCAAAACTTTTGATAGATTAGTTAAATGCATTATGAAAGGAAGGAGTTTAGTATGCTATACACCTAGTTTCTATATGCAGATATATGACCTGAAAAATAGAGTGAGGAAAAAATCAGCTTATTTGTGATTATCCTGCCCATCAGCAAGCAATTTATTAAAGGTTTGTGTGTCTGACAATTCTCTCTTATCTCATGTAGAACTAATGTATTGTATTAGAATTATCTCAATTCAAGTTACTTCAGAACTGTATTGGCATGGAAAATGTTTTTTCAAAGAGTAATAGAGGAAAAATGCACTACCTACCTTCAACAGCCACCCAAAAAATTATCCTATTCAGTACAGGGTGAAATTAGGACTCTCTCTGGTTTAGGTTGTTTTCTTTGTGTGGTACTACCTCAGGAGAACTAGTAGCTTTGTAATTTGAATCAGACATAACAGGGAGTAACATCCAAGTGTCACAGTTGGATAAACTACTTCATCAACTAACTTCTCTTGCTAGGTGCATAGGAACCCTTTCCAAAAGGAATTTCCTTCAAAACCTGGTAGATATGAAATGGTTTTGTTTTCAGGAGCATCTACTAAACAGAAAATGGAAACAAAATCTCAGCCGTCTCTATTACTTAACTGCAGTCAGTCTATATATCATAGAATCATCCAGGCTGGAAAAGGCCTCTGAGATCATCAAGTTGACCCTCCTCTATGAAGTTTACCCCTAAACCGTATCCCCAAGTACCACATCTAAATGACTTTTAAATACAATCAGTGATGGTGGCCCAGTCACCTCCCTGGGCAGCCTATTCCAATGTCTGACCGTTCTTTCTGTGGGGAAAAAAAAAATTAAAATTCTTAATATCCAGTCTAAACCTACCCAGTTGCAGTTTAAGGCAATTCCCTCTTGTTCTATCTCTAACTATCTGTGAGAAGAGACCAGCACCAACTTCTCTACAATGTCCTTTCAGGTAGTTTCAGAGAGCAGTGAGCAGTGTGTGATGGTATCTGTATGTGCTTGTAATAGATGGTGCTGACTAAATTCTACATTTCAATCAAAGGAATGTCAGAAAAGGCAACTTATTCTCTCTCTATCTCCCATGAAATAAATGTTACAGTCTGCTTGAAGATTTAGATGTTCCTTACAGGTTCGGAGTGGCTTGCAGAATAAACCTTGCTGCTGTAAATACCTTTAGCTACATGTGCACTGTGAATTTAGGATTACATTGCAGGATTTAATTTCTGAGTTTGGTACCTCAGAGGGGAAAAGACTATTGTCTGCCACTTTACATACCTGGTGATTTTAAGTTTACGATGTAAACAGCAAGAACATGCTGTGTAAAGTGGTACCTTAAGATGAATGTGTGGACATACTGGCTTTGAAACTGCTGATAATATCCTTACAAGGATGCTTAGATGCTGACATATTTTTCTTGGTGCTAGTCTAATATAGGTATGCTGACATGAAGGTCTTCATTTATTTAATTTTAAAAGGTTTTTTTGTTGTTTTGGGAGGGGGGGGGTTGTTTGTTTGTTTGGGGTATTTTTTGCAATTTGAGAAATGTCATTCTAGCCAAATGTCATATATCAGCATTCTTGAAAATCTGTATGACCTTGTGGTTTTGTTTTCTAAGAAACAGAGCATTTTGCACATTTTTCTTACCAGTTTAAGGAAGCAGTAGGTTTAAACAGGGATGTGTGAATACTCAGGATTCCATCTCAGTCAGAATGCCTAGAGTATTTGTCTATAAGAGCCTTTGACTTATTTATAGATTCTCAAATTTCTTAGGGCTTACTGTGCATTCTCTTCTACTAACTGCTAATTGAAATAGATCTTGTTATCAAGTGTTGGGATTATACTGTCAGAGGTAAAGCATCTTGTGTAAGAATATCCTTGTGCTGGTTTGAGGCTAATTGGAATATTTTAATAGAGAAAATGACACTATAGGCTGTGAAAGGAAAGCATGGTGATGTGCAGTTCACTCATAGGCTTGTTGAGATGTTTGGGAAAAATAACTCAAAACGTTAGATAAGACATTCTCAGTCAGTCTCTCTCTGGGGGCACAGCATCTCGGGCAGTCTGGCTTCTGGCTCCTCTTTGCCGATTAATTTTCATTAACCACTTTTCTTCTAACCCCCCCAGGCCTATCCTCCAAGCTCACCTTGCACATAAGGCAAACCTTGGGGTAAGGTATAGGGGTGGGGAGAAGGTGGAAGGGTGGTTGGGAGCCCCCCCTGGGGTCTCTGATTTCTGGGAGGGGAGTTGTGTTTCTGTATTACCTTTCACTTGTATATTTCTGTAACTATTCCTGTCTATAGTGTATATCTCTGCTTGTACATTGTGCTGAGCTGTAAATAGAGCTTCAGTCCTTAACTTCCAGCTGGTTGAGTTCTAGTCTGGGAAATTTTACAAAGTGTGGGGGGTGGGGAACTCCCAAACCGTCACAATCCTTGATGCATTAAAAGGAAAAATCTGAACTTCTAAAAGCCTTTTTTTTTTTTTTTTTTTAATAAAAGGAAGGCTAATTTAAATGCAGTGATGAACAAATCTGTTACTGAAACTGATCTCTAGCTCTATTGTTTCCACTAAGGACATATTAGCCAACTAACGTCATACTAAAAACATAATTGAATATAATTGCATATAACCCAAGTTACTTTATTTGGTATTTGTAGCTCTCATACGGGATATGGCAGTTTTGCACAGCTCTTGTAAATTATTGAATTTAATTTCCTTATAAATGCTGATACTTTTAAACAATGTTACTCAGCAAAGAACTTAAAGAGTTTCATTTACCCTGAACTTACTGTGTGAAGAAAAAGTGTGGACAAAGCTATAGACAAAGAACCGTATCTGAAGTGGTTTTAGTGTGTTTTTATGTATAGATTTCATTTTTACCTCTGGACAGTCTGAATTTCTGAAATGCTTGTTATACTGCAGGTTTTCACATTTACATTAAAAAAAAAAAAAAAAAAATCACCTCTGCACAGTTTTCAGAGCTGTTGTCTTTCCAGGAACTATTATTTAAGTTAGTTGAAACTAAATAATTTGCTTTATATTTACAAAAATACCTTTCAGGGCTGAGCAAAATACTGCAATACATAGAATTATACAAGAGTTCAAATGAACTGTGTGAAATGCTTTTTTGGTTTTTTTTTAATCCTCATCTTGATAATTGATGTGACATATTTCAGTCACACAATCATCCACTTTATGCCTGTTAACATAATAAGGAGATAAACTAAAAGCCCATGTAGCCTGATATGCTGTCTCAGACAAAGGCTACTTATGAATGCTACAGGCAAAATAAGGTAATATTCTGAGCTATTAGCATATTTTCTCAGCATTTGGTAAATTGTAGTTCAGGGAATCACTAACCAAGAAATAATTTTTGTGTGTGTGTGTGTTCCCATTGAACAGACCTTTCTTCTGTAAATATATTTGGTCACTTCTTGATCCTCTCTAAGCTTTTAAAAAAATCCTATATGATTTTTAAACATTAGCCACTTGTGGTGTCTTTGTTATAAACCTATTGCCAGATGGTTTAATTTGGTGGTGTTCTTGCACTTGTGGATTGGAAAGTAATGTATTTGCCATGCCTCTTAGGATTATTTTGCAGCACTTGATCGTATTTCAATTCAGTTGACCCTCTTCTAGGTTGAATAGTTACAGTTTATTTTGTTGTTTCTTGTGCAGAGACCATTCCATCTATTGACCACATAAATTTTCCAGCAGACTTCTCACTCTTCATGTGTTTGAGGGAAGGAAGAGGATTACTGTAACTGACTTTGCTTTTAGCAAGTTGTTGATCATTGTCTTTTTTTTCCCTCTTGGCCCCTATATTTTTACATAGAATCACCCAGAGGGTGTATTTCTTCATGCTTCCAACACAGGACATAAATTCAGGTTTTTATAAAATTCCTTCACAGTTGTACCTTCAGTACTAAAACATAGTGGCTGCAAATTCACCCAGGAGTCTCAACTTTTCAAGTCTGGAACAATATAAAGAAAGAAAAAAGGTCTTAACTGCTTCATGAGCCAAGATGTGGAATTGCACCTTGAAGAACCTGAGCTCCAAAGGAATATAGCTGAATATCAGTGATTTTCTTGGGGGTTAATATTACTGTTATTTTCTCTGCAGTTTTGAAATAGATGCATGTACAGTCTGCACTCAATATTTTGTTACTTTTAAGTTTGATTTGTCACTGCTAGACAGAATATGAAGTGCTGCAGGGACATAAATGTGGGTATGTCACCTATTGCTCAACAATTATTCTGCCAACTAAATACAGAGAAAGGGCTAAAAAAAAGTTTTTTGCTTGCATTGGCTAACTTAATTGATAAATTGTCTCATAGGAAGCTTAGAGCTGTAACAGAGGAAAAGACAGTCAATGGTTAATAAGAAAATCGGTGGACAAAATGAATTTGCAGAGGTGTGACAAAGGCAAAGAACCTCTGGAAGACAAGTGTGTGTGTGTGTGTGTGTGTGCTTGATTTGGTTTTGGAGCTTTTTTTTTTTGTTTCCATTTGACTACTCTAAGTGTATAATATACTGCATATTTTCTATGCAGTGTTTGCTACAACAGAGCAGGCAGTTTACAATACATTGCAAATGCATACGTAATGAGCTAACAATACACAAGCTAACTTACATTTGAGAGGTATGATTTGTGTCATAATTACTTCATTGAAATAAATACCTCTGAAAAACGCTGCCTTTTTATGTGGTGGTTCTAGTTTGCATTACTTTCCTCATGAAAAATAGCATGAGGTATTTATTATCTCTTTTTGCCCCCTCGTTTTTATGCTTGTCTTGAAAGTGTCTGAGAGTAAAAGAGGAAAGGAAATTACCCTCAATTCACCAGTTCGTTTTTTCAGTTGCCAAGTATACAAGCTTGTTGCCATGGAGATCAGTGCACAACTAGATGCCTGACTCACTGCTGGTAAAAGGAACACCTTCATGGATTGTTTGACTCTATTAAACAGCTAAACAAGCTACAGAGGTTAGGACCCATTTATTTTAGGATGCAAGGGAAGTTACTGATACTCCAACATCTAATCTCAGATTCCACTAAGTACTTATAACAGAGATACAGCTTTTCATTCTCTGCTCCTGTTTTCACGTCATGTTCTCTTAGTACCACGAAAGAACATGTACCAATTATAGCCCTTGGAGAAGTGCACTGTAAGACTGAACTGAAAAGCTAATATAAATGGGAGCTCAAAGCTGCACGCACTGAGGCACTTCCAAGAATGGGAATTTAGATTGGAGTGCAATGCAGAAGTGATGTGAAGTGTTGTAAAAGTAAAATTTCTTTTTATGTTTAAAGTGAAAGATTATTGCTACTGACTGAGCATCTCAGAGCAGCATGGGGATTTCTACCCTGCATCTTTCAGATCCTGTAGGCAATTCAGGGTTCCTCAGGATGACTTTTGCACTGCAAGAACTGAGAGGATCTTTTAAGTTTGCCTTAGCTGGAAGTGTCTCTTAATGTTTCTGCATTTATGACCTAAGCTCTCTTTCTCCTTGCTTTATGGAGATTCTAGCTGAGCAGCTCATGTACAGATCTAAGAAGGAAAGAAAATCCAGCTGGGCTTCTTTTTCCTTCCTGTTAATTGCAGATCCAAATTACTTGCGCCATGAAAAAATATGCCAGTGAGAGTGTGGCTCCAGGGATATAATATTGTCTCTTCTAATGAGGGAGAGATGAGACAATTACCTTAGGCACATCTCCTTTTATAAAGTGCTATTATACTTTACCTTATAGATAATTTACTTCACAAAGGCTTAACACTTAATCTTCTGTCTTTTATCTGGACCCTCTAAGTGTATTTTAATCCAATTTCCATGGCAAGCATAATGTAGGGAAGGAAGTGTTCTCAATTCATGTTATCTAAGAGTACTATGAGATGAGAGAATTAGAACAACTGTTCCCATTGTGACTCTTAAGCCTACACTAGGAAAGGGAGGGGATTTTCACTGTCCTTTCCAATTGGACTGTGTGTGCACTGATGTAAAAAGAGATACCATATCAAAGGTGTTATTGTTGGGGGTTTTAATTTCATCTTATTTTGCCAGTAGAATTTCTCTGTCTAATCACAGTTTGAGGTTCTATTGCTCATCCTGCTAAGTCACACCGTATTCAGAAGTTCTGTCACTTTGTCCTTATCTTAGCTCCTTAGTTTGTCTCTAATGTAAATGAGTAAGCTGAGTTGTGGGCTGTAGTGCTTGGCATTATCACAGGTCAGTGGTTTTGCATATCTATTTTCTTTGAATGCAAAAGGTTAATTTCATTTCAGTTTAGATGAAATCTGGACACTGAATTTTACAGCTGGAAAAACAGATAGAATCAGAGTTAATTAACCTCCCTACAGGAACACGTGTTGGAAACACACTCAAAGAAAGCACATTTGAAATACTACTGGGAACTACATAGGAATAGTGGATCATTGATCATTTATTGTAGAAACATTAGACTTGTTCAGAACTCTATACAAAAGGAAAACTTGATGCAACAAAGCATACAGCTGAGCTTGGAAAGAACTAAGGTAAAAGAAATTTGGAATATTGAAATTGTCTTCAAACTTTGTCTTTATTTTGAAATGGAAACAGCAAAGAAGACAGATACGTCACCTGTTTCCCTTATCACATTTTCTCTTAACCTGTTTTCCAGATCTGGTAACCTTCTATGGCCCTTCCGTCTTAAACAACAAATTTTGTGGATTAGACTGTGTGCTATTTTAAGAGAAACTAAACTCTGGAATCAAGTAAAGAAAAGAAAAATATATTTCCTCTTTTTAGAGTGTCTGTACTTGATCACTCAGCAGTTGTAATCAGTTAAGTGCTTAATGAAAAAGTCAGGACTGAAAATTGAATCCTTAATCCTTTCTTTGAGGCTTTTCTCTGGAATAATTTGTCCTCTAGCGTGTCAAATTGTGAAAACCCCATTTTCCTTGTTTTATACCAATAATGGGCAAGAGTACTGTTACTTTATGTGGGGGAAAACTTCAGTTTAAGCTAAAGATCTATATTTTCTTAATCTTAAAGAAAATCACCTAAATACCATCTGCATTGTTGTAACTGTGTAAGCCAGACTTGTGAGGTTCTTGATTCCTAGAAATCTGAATGGTGACATGTTGCTGAGGAGTATCACATTGCAAAGTGTGAACCACTGCCTCAGATGGATGAGGCAGACCTTCAGTGGATCTGGTTCCCTTTGACACTGCATAAGTCATCATTAAATATCTGCCTCAGATACAAGTGGCAGAATATTGTTTATTTTCTTAAAATAGTCTAACTGTACTTGAAGTCCTTTCCAGCATGGACTACTGAAAATCTGGAAGTGCACTAAAGACTGAAAAATCTAGAGCATTTATACCTACTGTAGTGCAATGAGAGGAGGTGTGGTACCAATGCAGAAAATGGCAACAGTGATTTGTGTGCAGTATTATTTCACATTACGCACTGTGAGTAAGAAAAGTGGGGTTCCTTCATGAGGAAACACAGGAAATAATAGAATGGAATCACACATCCTTCATTGTGGCCTGCAGTACTGGGAAAAACCCCTGAAGCACAGGGCATTAACTGGTATCTAAGACAGTAATTAAAATGATTCATGAATAATAGACTAGATAATTTCAGTGGTATTTTTAACAGCTATAGACTTTGCAGACAGACACATGTAAATGCATAGAATATTGTGTGCAAATACTTGAGTCAAGATAATAACAGTGTCAGGATATTACTCTCAACACATTAGTCTGAATTCTGTGCAGTAATTAACAGATAGGAATAGAATAACTGTATTCTGTATCCTGGTAAGTAGATATTTATAACCACTCTGGGAAAGTTTGAATTATTGTCTGTCCTAATTATGCAAAGGACTTTTTTTATCAGGCATGAAGGTCTAACTGGGAGGAATTAACAACTGCCTACAACAGCTCTGTGTTGCGGCTAATCAGACATCTTGCCAGATTTAATTCTTGTATTTTGATTTTCTTTTTCTGTTCATTCATTTATTGGTCACAAATGAAATTATAAATTGTGCTCTCAATGGTAAAATCTTCTCTTAACTAAGCTAAGGTAGCCTTTTCTCTTCCCCAAGACAGTCTACTCAATACCTATTTTCCCCAAACTTCCTCTACTTCCCCCCTTGACTTCTCTCTTTATGAAAGTTTTCTGTTATGACGTAAAATCGGCTAAGAAGGAGTAGTTGGTAAAAGGTATGTTCACAGAATGAATCATAGAATGCTCTGAGTTGGAAAGGACCTCCAAAGGTCATCTAGTCCAACCCCCTCTGCAATAAGCAGGGGTGTTGTATGTGGTGACCTCTCAACAAATCTTTGCCACTGAGTGTGAAGGTCATGTTCGGGAGTAATAGACCCGTAGAAGGCTATTGCTTGAATATGTATGTCTTGCTAGGCAAGTCTGCCAAGAAGTAAGTGTATAATGTGTTCCACACTTCTTTTTACTTGAATAATTTTAGTGGAAAATAAGATCAAGATTTAACCTTTTTTCGTTAAACACTTGGGTGACTATAAAGAAAAAAAAAAGTAGGGGGAATCCAAACCCACAAGCAAACTCCACCTTTTGTGTAATAGTTTTCCTCCCTTCATTGAAAGACTAAATGAATATACAGCAATAGAATGGCTTCCTAGTTCTAAGAATAACCCTTATTTAGTTGTAATTTTACATCATCCTTCCCCTAATGAATATGCTAGATATTTCAGGCAGCAGAGGACAAAAAATAGCTATGGCCTACATTATTTGTAAATGATAGTAATGTGCAAATGACAGAACCTTTTGATTGAAGAGCATCACAGTGAAGTCTATTTTGTTACATTTCTGTTCAACATAGCAGAGAGATGAAATGATAATTTTATGTCATAGGAGTATTCTATTTCACTTTCTTGCTCTGTGTGTTAAAGCCATTTAAGGAGGGTAACAGAGTGTGAAAATAAGCGATAATTAAATAGTTGGTTTACTCCTTACCTGAAACCAAGAGATGTACAGTGATGTATGTCACACCTATGGAGAAGTAATAAAACAAAGCTGAACTGACAGTCAAAATAGATGGACAGTGAGGAGGGTAGACTGTTGTATTTGTGTTTTATTTAATAAATGAATAAAAGAAATTGGTGCTTGTCTTCTAAAGTTGAGTAATGTCAAGGTAAAAAAATAAAAAAAGTATAAAAATAACATTTGCCTTTTTCCAAGGTAAGGTGTCTTTATAAACAACACTCAAACACAAACTCTCCCATAGCATGTCTCTGGTAATAAATGGATGTAAATCAAGTGTTATTGCAATCATGCAGGCTGTTTATAATTACCGTGTAATTTACACGTTAGCAACCAAGTAGCAGAAGGTGGTTTTGACACGTGGAAATCCATCATAAATTATATTGCTACCTGTTATAACTACAGTGCTCTGCTTAATGTAGTGAGATGGTTAAAAAGAAAGAGGAGACCATATTCAGACATCGATACAATAATAATAAACAGCTCTTTATTTTTGCCGAAAGGAAGTATATTGGCAAATAGCAGTGGAGAACAAAAACGTTGTAAGGTGTTTGGAGGCCAAGATTTGTTTCTAAATGTAAGAAATAAATCTGTGCATCAGAAAAGACAGAGCCTTGTAGTGAGTGGACACAGTCTCAAGCTGTGCCAGGGGAAGTTTAGGCTGGAGGTGAGGAGAAGTTTTTCACTGAGAGAGTCATTGGCTACTGGAATGGGCTGCCCAGGGAGGTGGTGGAGTCAGCGTCCCTGGAGGTGTTCAAGGCGGGTTTGGATGTGGCACTTGGTGCCATGGTCTAGTCTTGAGGTCTGTGGTAATGGGTTGGACTTGATGATCTTTGAGGTCTCTTCCAACCTTGGTGATACTGTGATACTGTGTGAGTGTCAATATGTGCACAGTTCTCTGTAGGTTACTCTCTTGCCTCTAAAGAAATAGGGATAATTTGTGTTTTTTTATGTGGTTGTGTGTTATGACACAACAGGGAAAACATTTTTCTTGGTTCATCTTTTTTCCATTGTATTTACTTTTTTTTTTTTTTCCTGGTTTTCTTTTGTTTGTTTATTTTTTGGTCGTATTTTCTTCAATTGTAACTAATATTACCCCTCTGTGTTTTTTCGTGTAATTTCATTTGTGAATAGTATTACATTTATCTTGATCCTATCAAGGTAAATCATTAGAGTACACAGTAGGAACCTATTGATTTTTAAATTAGAGTATTCATGTACTTTTTTTTCCCAGTGACATTTTAATAAGAATGTAATGACAAGTTTCAGTTGACCAATATCTACTTTTTGAAGCTCTAAATTTGTAACTATGTAGTCAGCTTTGGATAAAGACAGGCATCAGTTCTATCTTGTTAGAAAAATACTGCCAGGAACTAACCTTTTGGCAGCCTGTTGGGGTTTTTTTGTTTGTTTGTTTGTTTGTTGTTGTGGTTTGTTTGTTTTTGTCCCCAGGGTATAAACCAAAGAGCAGAGACAGCTAATTACAGTAGATTTTTCATGCAGAGCTATGCTTGATGCAGGGTGTTCACTAAGCAGTTCCTGAGTCGACAAGGACAGACTAGTATTTTAGATGTGTATTTTTGCATACCAGGAATGATTTAGAATACCTAATCATGGAGAACAACCTTGGATTAAATGCTTTTAATTTTTATTAAGGGTAAAGTAAGCAGAAGGATAAATTAAACCTTTTGGTTGAAAAAATAATCCTGACGTTGTTAGTCAGATAATTAGTTCCATGGGTGAAATGAGGAGTGTATGGAAATTTCATATCTGCTTAAAATATGAAACCACTCAAGTGAAACTATGTAGGTTAACCTAGAGTCTGGTTAGGATATTAGTGTGTGTTCTGATGGATGGTTTCATTTGGAAATGATCTGGATGATACACAAAGTAGTTTCTTTTTGAAAACAAAAGCGCTGTAGACCTCTCTGCCAGTAGGTGCAATCTGCTGTATTGCCCAAGATCAAGGAGGCAGAAAGACCCGCTGGTACCAGGCTGTTGCCAGACATCAGTGCATTGCTTATTGCCCAAGTCTTTCCTGAGCAATGTATATGTTTCATACATCTTAAATACAGGAGGAACAAGTTCACTTTACTCCTAGAAAGCAGAAGGTACTAACGAGCAAGACCCTCTGACAGCTGTGTGTGGCTTCTTTGTTATAAGACTCTTTATCACTCTTGTATGTTGATTTTCTGAAATCCTAGCCTGTTTTATTTTTGACTCTGTTCTTGTAAGTGCATTCTCACTAATACTGGGCATTACCAGAAATAATTTTCTAATCAAAGCTGGCTAGCTTCTTATCCCATCATCAGTCAAGTACAGTTATGTAATACATGTTGTCTGTCTACTGATTTGTTTTCAGTTTATTTTCAATTTCATGACTATTTTGTTTGTATTATTTTGGCAAGGATTTCAAGTAACTTTTGTGCTGACATGCCAAGTATGGCACAACAAAGTAAAATCTGGCTCTTTATGTCACTTGTTGAATGAATGTCAGGTTGGTGTTCACCATGCATTTTTTTCAGACAGTGTTCTGCTGGTTTGCTTTTGTTTGGCTGTTTGTTTGTTTGTTAACATAATGGTGTATTTATTCCTGTTAGTAAAAAAAAAAAAAAGAAAAAAGTAAAAATCTGGCCTTCCACATCTGTGCTATACAGAGAAAGTAACCAAATGTTATACCATGGAAGTTGTCCATGTAATTGCATGTAGAAGCATCACTGTGAAGCCCTTATTGTAACAGCAAGCATGCTGTTGACTCATCCTGGCCTGTGATGGGAATTGCTCTGGGCCTCATTAAATTGTAATTAGCATTTTCAACTTGAAAGGCTGGTGGATCAGATTCTGATATATGTATCACGCTTATTAGCAGTCTGCACTGAAAAAAAAAGCCACTACTGAGCCTAGTGAGACTGATACAGAGTAAGATAGTATAAGATACAAAAGGAGTATGACCCTCTAGAGATACCAGTGCAGAAAGCAACTCTAAGTAACACAGCAGTATGTCTGTGTCATGCAATTGGTTGGTATTTCAGGTTTCTGCTTAGAGGAAAACATGCTGAAGAAGAAAATAACATTCTAAAATGTGTAACACCAAGCATTATTGCAGTGAAACTACCAATGTGTGATTTTTGTAGTCTTACATGCTGCAAACCTGTCCACAAAAGACACCTCAGTTGCAAAATAAGTAACAAGGCATATGACAAGTAAATCACCTTCTTGCATCAGATTAACCAGCAGCTCACTAATTAGGAGATTCCTTCATCGTTGCTAAGTGCTTTTCTGCACATATGAAAATATGGATGATAAATCTAATTTCCTCACCTCGGACTGGGTTATGTAGGGTGTTTCCACAGACAACAGTCAAAATGGTGTGCTTGAATTACTTTGGGATCTTCAGAAATTTTCTAAATGCTTCAGCATCCTCAGAATGTTTGGTTTTGATAATCAGCTGGCTTAGCAAAGCTGTACTTTACAATAGAGGCCTTTAGTCTATGTAGATTTATCTCTCCACAGGCTTTTTGCCTAGTGAACTTATGGTTTGACAAGAATGTTAGAACTTCCTAGTGAAGCTTAAATTTATTGGAAAGGCAATTTATATGTTTATAGAGAAGGAAGATAAATTTTCTTACATTTCAAAGATAGACTTGGCTACCAAAAAATTTATATTTTGTGATTCTGTGTTATGAGTGTTACAAGAAAAATTGTATACCTAAATGCTTAACATTTGAAAGTATGAAGAAAAAACCATGTAACAGCACAGAAAATAATTTCATGAATAATAAAAGGTAGCTGTCAATTCATGATGTGCTGCTTTCTCAATATTATTTTAGGGTTAAAATCCGCTTTGAATTCCTTCTAGGACTCAAATTCCCCATATAGAAGCTGTTTATAAATAACCAGTTAGTCTGAAAGTTTTTAGGATGCTAATGCCAGCAACTCCTTTCCCCCCTACTCCTCTTTCTCTTACAGAAATTCCAAGCTGGCCAAGAGGCACATTGTATAATTTGTCAGTAATAACACTCTCATTGTCTTCTGTATAGAAATAGTCATAAATAAATATGTATGTGCTTGTAGCTGTTTTAATAATTTAGATTCCAACACAAGAAACTGTGAAACAGTTCTTGAATAATGTAACAATAACCACAGTGTGGGAGACAATGTGATCCTGACTCTGCCCCTGCTCAGCAGCAGATAACTAGGAAGACATTTGCATATCTATACATATAAATACTTTTATAGATAGATACATAGTCATACCAAGTTGGATGTTTTTTGTTTATGTACAGTATATATGTTTATGGGTACAGTATCTGTGAATAATATAAACATGTGTTTTTGTAGATATTTCTATTGAGTTGTCTATATCTTCTTATTATTTTAATTTAGAGTTGCATCTGCATCACAGTGTTTAATATTCCCAGCAGATTTTTCTTCTGTGTATTGGCAGTTTAAACCCAGTTTTTCTCTGGTGTTGGAAATACTCTGTGTTTTCTCAGTAAAATTATGCCCACTAATACACTCTCTGTGTGTATCTTAGTTTGCTATGGGCTTTTGGTCATTGGTTAGAGAAAATGTTGTGGTTTTCCTTTTCTATCTTCAGATTAAGATTTTGAAATAAGTATATCAAGTTCACACATCAGTTGTAATGATATTGATTCCTGCTCTTTGTATTTCCAGTGACTGACTATTTGAGATCATCTACATATCCATATGTACATATACATATTCATCTACATAGCTCAGGTGGTAAGGCAAAACCCATTTCTGCTTCTGTACAAAATTCTGCAAGTGAAAAGGTACTGGAAGGAGGCTCCTGTGAAGATGCAGTAGGAGGGTACTGGATGGAATGGACTTTAGGCAGACAAAACTCCATTTGTTTGGCTTGTGGTGTGCATACATTTAGGAGAATTTTTATTGTGATTAAAAATTTCAGCCTGAGGACTGAGTGCAAGTATGTGAAGCAGCATGTTGCACCACTGGTGTGCAAAGATTAGAGCCCACAGAAAAGATTTTTGTGCAAAGATTTGGATTTGTTTGGAGGGTGGATTGAGTACATATGTGTAACGGAAGTTGTTGTATGTATAAATTTAGAAAACACAGTAAGAGAGATCAAGAAAAACAGACATTAAATTATTCCTTCTGAGAAGAGCTAAATCTAAAAGGTGAATGCTACTTTCTTTGAAATAATAATAATCTGATTGAAAAGACATAAGACATTTCCCTAATGCACAAAAATACATATGAATGTTTGAAGAAACGTTTCTTTGGATATAACCTTTCAAATGTAAATTAGTATTGAATGTGTGGGGAAAAGAATCTTCTTTATTAGTATTTAGCAAACTTGTAGAAAAAACATTCTTCAATGTAGTTCCTCTTCACTTACAGTAAGGAAAGGAATCAATTATTCTTAACAATGTGAATACTTCATAAACATAAACCTTTAAAATAGAAGCACGCAGACATTCTTTAAGGACACATTTCAAAAGAGGTTTTCCTATAGCTTTTCTATTGTGTTCTCTCTTTGTATGAACAATCATGCAAGTTCAAAGTGAACTCGGTTGAAGAACCCTACCTTCAATTTATGTAAGGTGTTTCATTTATTTGTTCATAGGATATATCACCGTGGAACACCTGAACTTGGAAATTATGATTACATTTACCTGTTTATGTTTCCAAAAGCTATAGAAGGAGCGCTCCTTCTCTCACCTTGGACTGTTCAGTGTATGAGCTAGTACTCTTCAGAGTGTGGATGCTAGGAGCTTTTAATGAGAGACTTGGGAGCTTGTTGTAACTAACTCAAGTAAGGGAGATCTGTGCCACAGTGAAGATCATGTGAAAAGCCTAGAGAGCTCTAGGCAGGAAACAGATTTTGAAAATGAATCTTGGATGACAGCTTGTTAAAAGAAAGGCAGATAGAGTTCCAGAGTTCACTATTCTGTCAGAAAATACAAAATACTTCTTTAGTCCAAGTGATGGAGGACGAAGCTTGCATAAGCAATTATTAAGTTATTACCAAACCTACAGTGGATAATGTATCACAGAAAGAATAATTGAATTGCAAAACACTTCAGGTCTGAAGAAATAATCTGAGTCACTTTACTGTTCAAAGTAGGGGCCAACCTCAAGGACAAGATATAATAAAGGAATGGATAACTTAAAGAGGTTTGAGGTTTGGGGGTTTTTTGGGGGGGGCTTGTTTGTTCGTTTGTTTTAGTTCTTCCTGAAAAAGAAGAAACAAACCTGAAGGTGGTTAAGTCCTGAGAATTATTCAGTATGGCAGAATAAAATGAAAAATGCTGTATGCTCAGGCAGTTCAGAGATGTTGGGGTTTTTTGAGGGCAAGAGTCTGTTGTGCTACTTACTGCTAGAGAAAACAAAGTAAAATAGAAATAGTTCTGTATACTAATATTTGTAGTGCAAAAAAATTGATGGTGCTGAAGCATGGAACAAAAATGTAAGCTACCAAAACTCTGAAGAAAGAGAGAAGCAGCAGGTTTATGGAACAACAAGCAGATTTGAAATGATTCTTCATATGGTTTGAGATCAAAGCAACTTTTTAAATATAAAAATGGTGAAGTGTTTTTTTCCTACATACTTGCTGACAGATTGTCTCATGGTTTTGGGGGATTTTTTTGCCATTGTGAAAGTGTTCTGTGTATTGGGGAAATACTAGCTTCTAGACCAGACATGTGCAATAATGGAGTAGGACATTCAACCTTTTTTAATTGCCAGCTTCTGTATTTTTTGCAGCTTTTTAAATGAAATGAGGAGAGATGGGTTGTAATCAAGTTGAAGGCCTTTTATGGATGTGTGCTTATCTGTCTGTCTGACACAGTAATGCATACGTTGCAAATTAAACTGCACAAGTGAAAGGTCTACTTAGGATTTTTTTCTCCATGTTCCCCCAAGTGGGTTATCTTACAAACTTACATCAATGATAAGTAACTCAACTCTCTTCTAGTTAAGAATCCATCTCCTTTATGTGAGCATTTCACCTGGTTTGAATCTACATTCTCAGTGCTGACAAAAAGATTTCCATGACCTCCTTCAGATACAGTCATTTGCCAAGGGGATGACACCGGTTTCTAAAATCTTTTTTACCTTTTCAGTGTGAATGAAGCCAAATCTGTTGCTGGGGAAGTGTCAATACTAAGCAAGTTATTGAACTACTGCTTCACTTCCTACTTTGGATTACCAGAAAACAAAGCCACCATTGTGCTATAGAAACATAACTATTCAACATGCACTTTCTTAATGGATTTCAGCCTATGGTGTACATCTGTGCACGTGGGTTTTTTTTACAAGACCAGGAGTGGTTGATGCTAAATTGAACTACATCTATGAGTTGTTAGAAATTATTGTTATCAGAATATGTCTGGACAGAAAATTATCTAGTCCTATTTAAATTTTCCTGAAAGGATTATTTCAACTTTTTGAGCAGGGATGTGTCCAGTGTAATTAGTTGAATTTTATTACCTCTCATGAAACACTCCTTTTCATACAAGAGTACAAGTATTCATGAGAAGCTATATACTAGCATTTCTCTCAAACTGTTGTTAAAGAGCCCTGCAAAACAAACCAAGAGTACTTGAGTGCTTGCATTAACTTCTTACAGAATGTTTTAAAAACTTTTGCTGGCATAATTCACTTGCATATTGCTTTATTTGTTGACCTGTCTTCCGTTGTACAGTCACTAGACAAGCTGAAGAACGGGGAAGAGAAACTCTGTGCACTTTTAACTGCAAAAAAAAAGTGCACCTTTTTTATCTTCTAATTTTGTTTTACAGAATGACAAATCCCCAGGGCGTTCCACAAGTCGATCAAGTAACATTTCAAAGGTATGTGAAACTTACTTCTTTTGTATAGAATTTAAAAGAAAACTAAGTCTGTCAAATAGTACTTTATACAGTACTTTACCTTGTTTAACAACATATTCTGATGCTTTCTTTACAAACAGTAGATTTTAGGGGTTTGCTGCCTAACAATACTTGCAGTTTTTTTACCTGCTATCCAAGAGTGCTTAATGTTACATTAACTTTGGCTAAAGATAGACATATGACTTGATTATTTTCTCCCTCTGCCCTACCCAAATAGTAACAGCTGGAATGTGAAAAACTTTGAGAGTGTTGTCATTTTGGACTGAATTCCTTTTACAGAATTTTATGATTCACCATTCCCAGGACTTCTTGTCTAGATACTTTTGAGTTTTGAAGAAACAGGGAATGGAAAGACAAAGTATGATTTGTACTGGATTTCCTTGGGTTTAACTCCTTTTTTCTTTTTTTTTCTTTTTTTTTTTTTCCTGTATTTTCAGTTCATATGTGGGTAAAATCTATTAAAAAACAAAACAAACTCGATAATCATTTGAATCCCAACCTAAAGCTCTGCCATGTATTATGTTTGTAGCTAAAGATTAAACACCTTGTGTCCAATGCAAGCACAGTATCCTTAAGTTCCTGCCTCACAGGAGGTAGTTACGTGGTTCCTTGAAAAAAAAACACCCCATCGATCTGGAAGAGAATTGCCATTTATGTTTTGTGTGAAATTGGCAATGAACCTGGAGAATCAGCCTGGAGAAGAGAAGGCTTCGAGGGGACCTGATAGTAGCCTTCCAGTATCTGAAGGGGGCCTACAGGAAGGCTGGGGAAGGATTATTTACAAGGTCCTGCAATGACAGGACAAGGGGCAATGGGCTTAAACTGGCAGAGGGGAGATTTAGACTAGATGTTAGGAGGAAGTTCTTTACAGTGAGGGTGGTGAGGCACTGGAACAGGTTGCCCAGGGAGGTTGTGGATGCTCCCTCCCTGGATGTGTTCAAGGCCAGATTGGATGAGGCCTTGAGTAACCTGTACTAGTGGGAGGTGTCCCTGCCTATGGCAGGGGGTTGGAACTAGATGATCCTTGAGGTCCCTTCCAACCTTACCATTCTATGATTCTATGATAACAGTAACAGATATGGATCAACTTGTAGAGTGCAGGCCCCTGTAGCGAAACACAAAGGGTCATACACTGATCTCTAGGATGCAGGCATACAAGAGGTATTGTGGAGATGCTGCAGTCCTCTTTCAGGTTGTTGAAATCTACGATACAAACTTCTTTTTTCCATTAAATAAATTAGACATATATTTTGGATTCTGCACTTTTACATCATAAAGGAAAACAAATGCAGGGAAAAATGTGTAATGCACGTTACAGGTTATGGATGAATCTCTTTCAGACTTGCTGCCAATTTTTTTTAAGTATATACTGTGTGCAGTTCTGGAACCCTCAGCACAGGAAGGACATGGAAGTGTTGGAGCGGGTCCAGAGGAGGGCCACAAAGATGATCAGAGGGCTGGAGCAGCTCTCCTATGAGGACAGGCTGAGAGAATTGGGGCTCTTCAGCCTGCAGAAGAGAAGGCTTCGAGGGGACCTGGTAGTAGCCTTCCAGTATCTGAAGGGGGCCTACAGGAAGGCTGGGGAAGGATTATTTACAAGGTCCTGCAATGACAGGACAAGGGGCAATGGGCTTAAACTGGCAGAGGGGAGATTTAGACTAGATGTTAGGAGGAAGTTCTTTCCAGTGAGGGTGGTGAGGCACTGGAACAGGTTGCCCAGGGAGGTTGTGGATGCTCCCTCCCTGGATGTGTTCAAGGCCAGATTGGATGAGGCCTTGAGTGAGCTGTACTAGTGGGAGGTGTCCCTGCCTCTGGCAGGGGGTTGGAACTAGATGATCCTTGAGGTCCCTTCCAACCATACTATTCTATGATTCTATGATTCTATATAGTTATATAACTACAAGCTTAATCACAGTGAATTGCATATATTATTTTCACTTAAGAGTTTTAAATGCATCTCTATAGTTACAATTACTATAAGTCTATGTTGATTTGATATTACTTTTTCTGCCTTTTTCTTCTTAACTGTGTGGGTTACATTGTGACAAAGCATAACTACATTGGCATCAACATGCCAGTGACTAACATTTTGAAATAACTTCTGTAGAAATTACTAGAATTGTTTATTACAAAGGGGTATTTGCACCTTTTAAAGTAGTAAGTTAAAAACCAAAATTTTCAGGCATGGGCTTGTTTTGGAGGGGTAATTAATTAAAGCAAGATGATTTAAAAATATTAATATTGTTTATTAATATTCAATATTCTGAACTCTTACCACCTTGATCACTAATTTTAATAATAATGAGTTTTTTGCATTGGTCATGGAAACTTTATACAGATAATACCATAGGATCTAGAAAAACTAGCAATAATATGGCATTAATTGAACTCAATTGAACTGGAAGAGAAGGCTTTGCGGTTAGTGTACCACTTGCGGTCAATACGCCGCTTGCTCACTAGATGGACTCAAGGAGCTCCTTTCTGCTTATGGCAGAAGGCAATGGTGAATTACGAGAGGCTTGAAGTATTTTCTCACAAAATATCTCCCGACTGGCAGGGCTGGCTACAGCTTCACACAGTACCCAAATGTTTTCAGGGAAATGTGTTACTGTCTTGTCATCTGCTGAGACTTCCGATACTTCGCAGGCTTCAGGGTGCTGGGGAATGGAGGCAGACAATCTCTGACCTGGTTCTGATCTCCTCTGGATGATCTGTGTATCTCTAGGACTCCCCGTCTTGGCAGGAGGCTTCCAGGTGCAGGCAGGATGTCTTGTGATGTGCAGTCTTGGCACAATGTCACGCTGGCTATGCAGGCCAATCACATGGAGGCATTTAGAGCCTGTCCTTGGTAAACTCAAGACAGTGGAGTTCCCAGGCAGTTCAGGATACAATAAGGCAGTAACAAGCCATAAGCAAGCATGGATACAATGGCAGAGCACATTGTGTCACCTGCTCATCTCGTTTTATCAGTACAACCTGAGACTAATGGGTCTTTGGACACAGAATAGCCAATCAGAATGGCAATTTGCCAAGCTTGACCATATTATGTGAAGCCATAGGCTTGCTTTACCCTTTTTAGAGCAGAATACAGGCCTTGCACAAGGTATACACAAGCTGAGTGTGTATACCTTGTTTACCACAGGATGCAAATGGCCACAGTCCTTAGACTCAGTGGCTCCAGGTTCTTTGTCCTCTTTCCCACAGTTGCTTCTCCCCAAAACAGAAGGGTGGAGAGCAGAAAAACATGTCTGGGCAAGCCAGCACATGTATAAGCCTGTTTTGGCCTGCTTAGGCCAACCACAACATTGCTCAATCTTTTCCTGATGTATAGCATCATTCATTCTCTTGGGATCATTTTTGCCATGCGAAACTACATGCCAATGAAGCCTTTTCAAATTATGACGGACATTTGATTTAAAATCAAATATAGATTACAATAATCAAAGCATTCTCTTTTACTGCTTTCATTTGCTTCTGTGAATCAGCTAAAAAATGTCAGTAGGGAGTTGCATTTTAATAGTTATTGTGTATTGCGTACCACACCTTTGGCATCTGGAGATACTGCCCCAAAGCAGAGTAGATGTTGCCTGCCTGGTATCACTGGATTTTATATCACCATGTTTGTGAAATTGAATGTAGGAAAGATTCTGCAAACATGAATTCATATTTCATTATGTTTATTCAGAAAGGACACTTGAGGTTTGCAGTGTATGCTCAAGCAATTTCGCATACTAGGTACCTTAATTCTGAATTATATTGTTTCTGTATGCCGTAGATTTATTCCGTAAATTTGTTATGTCTTCCTAAATATGTGTATAATTTAAGATGAAAGCTGGTCTGAGAAGGATCTGGTGGATTCATTTCTTTCTTTTGTGGTGAACCAATGGAACAAACCTTGTGTTTGAATTACAGTTCGTAGAGGTTATGCTTGTATGTGTTTCTAAGGCTGCCTGGTTATGTTAAAATGCTTTCTGGAATAAATGTTTCTAACACATTGTAATTATCTTTCTGAATGTTAATTATGAGTCAAGAGCTCCTTAGAGAAGGCTGCTCTCTCAGCAATAAGATTTTAAATTCTCTGGTGGGAACTTTGGGCTTATTTTTCAGTGCGGAGAAACTTGGGCTTGAAGGAAATTGCCTGGTTTTCCTTTTGCCTCAATTGCTTCTCAAAAGCCTGGAGCAGGTGTTAGAACACTCTTTATTTACAAGTCTCTGAAGCATCCACCTAATATAACTTGGCTGAATTACATCAGGAAGAAGTGCAACAATCACTTCAGAATATTCTGTGTGGGAATAGTCATTGGTCTAATACAGAATATATATTTTTAAAAAATTAAATGTATTTTTTAAAATTATATATAAAAATATATATTAAAAAAAATTTAAAAACCAAACCAAAACACCCCCCCCCCCCAAAAAAAAAAACCCAAACCAACAACAACAACAAACCACAAAACCCCCCAAAAAACCCAGTGAAATAAAACAAGGAAGGAATTTATTTTACTATATATTTATGCAGCTTCCTGTCTTTTTTTTAATGTTAGGTTAGGTTACTCTTATTAAGATACAAATTAAAACCAAAAAAGCATCAGCATGTTGAAGTGTCACCCACTAAAGTTTTAGATTAAAAAAATACCGTTGCCAGTGTATCGATTGTTGGTTTCAGCCACTTGGTTTGTGATTTTGAAATGTATTTCACAAATTTAGTAACAGTTTATGTAACATAGAATGGTAAGGTTGGAAAGAACCTCAAGGATCATCTAGTTCCAGCCCCCTGCCATAGACAGGGACACATCCAACTAGTACAGGTCACTCAAGGCCTCATCCAACCTGGCCTTGAACACCTCCAGGGAGGGAGCAACCGCAACCTGTGCCAGTGCTTCACCATCCTCGCTGGAAAGAACCTCCTCCTAACTTCTACTCTAAATCTTCCCTCTGTCAGTTTAAACCCATTGCCCCTTGTCTTGTCATTGCAAGACCTTGTAAATAGTCCCTCCCCATCTTTCCTGTAGGCCCCCTTCAGATATTGGAAGGCTACTATATGTAATATAGTATTTTACCCTATTGAGTGATAAATTTCAATTCAATCTCTTCAATTAAAATTGAATGGTATTTCATATGGGCTTTCTTATTATCTGATTTTTTCATCTCTCTTAGTAAGAGGTGAATGTATGAGGAATGCTCTATCACAGTTGGAGCAGAACTCGTTATTACACACTTTTTTTTTTAATGAGTAAAGATGCTACCATGTCTCTGGCAGTGATACCAACAAAGTAAAAATAATATCTTCTGTCTATATATAAAAAAAATGATATCTTCTGTCTGAATTATTGCAAGCACAAATGATAGAGCTTATGTTGGAAAAGACATAAGGGAACTTTAATGTTCATTTTAAAGAAGTTCGTATCATAGACTTCGACAACCTGAAAGAGGACTGCAGCATCTCCGTGATGCCTCTTGTATACCTGAATCCTAGAGAGCAGTGTGTGACCCTTTGTGTTTCGCTACAGGGGACTGCACTCTACAAGTTGATCTATATCTGTTATTGTTCATTGCGGATTTCACACAAATCATAAATGCTATTCTCTTCCAGATCGAGGGGGTGTTTCTTTTCAAGGAACCATGTAACTCTATCCTTTCGAAGCATAGCTTCTAGATTACTGTAGTAAACAACTGAGGAATGTAGTGCTTTCAAAAAATAAAATAAACCAAAATAAAAATAAGTCCTTGCTCTTGTAAAGTGTGAAATGTCAGCCTTCAAAAATGCTGTTATGGTGAATAATAGCATGTATGAAAAAACACCATTAAAATATGAGTGTAAATGTTATGTTAGTCATCTAAATGATTCTTCTTACTCCTACAAAGGCACTTAACTCTCATTTCTTGTGGAAAACAACAGCACAAAGTAAACAGATTAGTGAAAAGTATTTTGTTCATCAAAACATAAAACAAAAGCAGGCAAAAAAAATAGAACTAGATACCATGACACAATTATTCCTGTACCTTTTTTCTCTCAGAATTAAAAGCTCTGTTTTTTTATCTAGAAAATATTTGTCCATACAATTTATGCTTTATTTACAGTAAGTTTAACAAAAGGTGTGACTGAAGAGTTTACCTATGTCTGCCTGAAATCTGAACTTCTGGAAAAAACTGCATGAAGTGCATCTCCATTCAAGGGGAAAACCATACGCTTTCCCTCTTTTACATTTGTGTTCTGATGAAGAATACACACAAAAGTACAATTGTATGTTTACAATAATATATAAAATTACACTGATTCTCTTTTATTGAATCACAATTCCTACCAACAGTGTATTCTGACATTACCTAAATTGACATAGCCAGAAAAAAACCTTACATATATGTTTGAAATGCGTTAAGTACCATGAACTTCATGCTTATACAAGCTTACTTTGTGTGTAATGCCCATATATAGTTTCCATTTCTGTAAAGACATTGTGTTACCACAGATTTGACTCCTATCTGTCATATGCAGTACCATACACAAGTAGCTTCAATTTGTTTTCAGTAAATATGGCTTACTTGTTGTTACATATGCTTATGATTTAGTTTCAATAAGAATTGAGATTTGTAACCTGCTCCATACGTAATCTTGGAAATTTATTTTTTCACTGAGAAGCACATTCAAGATATTTGTCTTAAAAATAATTAAGTTAAGTAAACTTTGTTTCTACAGGGACAGAAAACTATTTTATGCTGCTGTCTGGGTCTTATTGCACTTCCTAAAAAAAAAAAAAAGACAGTCTCCTAGATTTTGTAACAATGTGTTGTAAGTTTTTCACTGACTTCTGGTTAGTCGTTCCATTATTCTTTCTACAGATCTTTTTCTTTGGCATGTTTATGTCTTTCTCGTCCTTACAGCCGAAATAAATAGATACCAAATATACACCATAGTTGTTCTAACACAATAATGATGTCTCACAGATGGGAATCCATCCAGTCCACATACCTATGCACTTGTGGGAGAATGGCAGGCATGTCATATAGTTGAAAGCTATTTCTTACATAGAAACCTTTTGAGACTTCAGTGTTGCCCATAGAGGGATATGTGGAAGCAGATGCTCCCTTTGAAGGAGAAAGTCTACATGAAGTTTGTTAAATACTTATATTGACTACCTTTAGAACTAAAGTACTTAAAAATCTAGTAACAAAGGAAATACAGATTTGTACTTCACACCTCCTACAGGATGAATTTGTATTTAGCTCCTTCGAGACAGTCAAAAGCCGCTGGCTGGTCTCAAGGCTTTGCATAACAGCACATCCTTTGTTTCAATTGTCTACATCAGTGTATTTTTTTTTTTTTCCTAAGAACTACAGAAGAAAGTGATAATGCATAGAAAGAGGCATCCTTGGAGAGAATAATTAATCAAAAATACCACATTGCTTCATTACAAATATTTTTGTAAGCTGTAATCCATCTGATAATTGAAAGCTTGTCAGCAGTGCTTCTATGTCTATAGAAAGAATGGATTTTTGAGTAGAACTTCTATCTTTACAAGACAGATTAACATAAGGCAGAAGAAAAGAAATTTTAAAACTTATTGAATGTGCAAGTCAAAGTTGTAATTGCTTTTGTTGGGTCCATTGTTTAAATAGTAGGATAGATTTACCGCTTGCAGGTTTGATTTTACTTTTATGGAAAATAAACCTGTTGTAGTGATGTAGATTTCAAACCATTTTATTACAGGATGATGCTGGCTTAAAGGTGCTGAATGGTATTGTGCAGCATAATCATAAGGATGTTTCCATCTTTTCCTTCTGTGCTACTTTTTCCATTATTCCTTTTCTTCAGAAGCATGCGGGAGGTGGAAAGGAGAGAAATAAAATGTTTGGGGAAGAAATGCACAAGGAATAATTCACAAATGAAAAGATGAAAGAAAATGTAACCAAAACTGAGTTACAGCAACCATTAAATGAATTGGTAAAGCCATCAATCAGACTTTGAAATCTAAACGCAAAGTAGGAATTCCATCACAAAGAAAAAAAATACAAAAGGCAAACAAAAAATAAACAAAAACCTAAAAATCCAAGAACCCCCTCTTCTCCATACTCATAGGCATAAATTTCCATTGCCATCAAGACATACTTGGTAAGATCCAGGTAGCTTGGATCACTTCCACCATGTTTTTGAACTTTTTACACCTGAGGACTTACTCAAAGTTTGTAAAGCTGGATTTTATCCACAAGAAGTTGTTTGTTTACAAAGCAGAAACTTTCTGATGAAAATACACAGGCTCAATCTCCTGCTGAGCTTACTGCCATGCAAACTGCTCTAATCTTCTAAGGCAGCTATTTGTCTAAGGCACACCCTTATTTTAACTGCTTTTGAACTATATTGGTGGAATCTAAATTATTCTGTGATGCATCACTGCTATAAAGCATACTTAGTAGGAGAAAAAATGCATTAGTCACATTCCCTGACTGCCATATCATCCTTCAATTTTCTACAACTTAAGCAGTGTTGTGAGTAGCTTTTGGCAATGCCTCTGGTCTTCCTTACTCAGAAACAAAGGTACTATAAGATTCATTAGCCTTCTCGTGATATACGTGAGACCATTTTTATCTCAGCTGCCCATTACATCTAGTTTGTTGTTTTAAAGCTTATCTCCATTCCAGTATGAATGCTGTGTGCTTGTTGAACAGCTTTGCTGTCAGGTCAAAATAGAGACCTTCTCTCTTCTTAGGAAGATTAAAACTTGATTTGAGTTCTCTGACTAGTTTAAAATTTCAGTGTTAAGCAATGGATGGTCAATGAAGACTCAATTTTTTGCTGCCATCTGTAGAATTCTGATAAATCTTAAACACTGAATTAAAGGCATTCTTGATTTAAAATTATTTCATTTTCAATAGTTGAACTTCATTCTGTCTCCCGTTTATGTCTTTAGTAGTCTTCTAACCCAGATGTGTTGTTTAACACCTCTTGTAGTCAGATAAATGATTATCAACTTGCTTGTTCTGAAAAGTCCATATTTACCAGTATTCTTTTTGGAAGGTATGCTATCAATTACTGTGGAACATATCAAAAATAACTATGGAGAAGCATTCAGTTGTGTCTGTTAATTGAATTCCAAATCCTTAATGAGGCGGTTAATCTGAACTGGCTGAGACAGCAGGATGTGGTGACCAAGGAATACTTCTCTAGTAACCAATGTTTTTGAAGTGCCAGACCTAATCATCTAGAGTTGGCATAATCCCTCAACCATCTCCCTTGTGCTGATGGCATAGAGAAATGACTTGCTTATAAAGCAATTGTCATAAACCTGTATTTCAAATTACCGCATTTTGCTGCTGATACAAGTTGCTGTAATAGAATTAGTGCCCATTAGTTCCTGTTTCAAATGACCTGTACAATATAGCTGTCTGAAGCAGACATCAAGGAATAAAAATTAATTTTTTTCTGCCTACCAAGTCAAATTGGAATTCACAACATCATTCTTATCTTTCTATTCAATAAATACTGTAGCTCAAAATATTCAGTGTGTTAAACAGTAATACAGCAATGGGATAGCAATTATAGCAGTAAGATCTGTGTGCTTGAAACTGTTTCTAACATCCATTGCATATACATTTCCATTAAGAGCTTGACTGATATGATGTGAGCAGAACATATTCAAATGATTGCCTTTCAGTTTGCCTTTAATTCATGCTGCTTAAAAGTTGTTTTTGTTTTTGTTGCTAAAGCTACCGGTAAGGATGATTTAAAAAACAAGCAAACAAACAAAAAACAACAAAACAAACACACATGCACCACCACCATCTATTACAAGCAGAGATAATGCATTATTCAATGCTGTATTTTATGGAAGTACAGTATTGCCAGGTAGTATTAGCTGAAATGTAGGGTTTGTAAAGGGCACAGCGTGTTTGGGTTTATCAACCTTCTCTGCCACTCAAAACAAAATGCTGTACTGATGCAACTGTATCCCTTCTAGGATCTAACTCAAACCTTCCATATGGCTCCGTGCTGTGTTCTGTAAATATGCCACCTGACTAAGTGCTACTTTAGGCATCTTCACTGTGAGGCTGGACTTAATCTACTTTTTGTAAGAAAAAAACAAACAAACAAAAAAAAAACAAAACCAAAAAACCACAACCCAAACATTTAGGATGTATGGCTTGTAGAGGAGATGTCTGAGAGGAACTGTTGCTCTAGGAAAGGAGGTAAGCCCTGAGGCAGTGCTGGCAACAGAAAGCAGATGCAGTTCATGCTGTCAGAACATGGGTAGGATGAAGAAGGAAAGGGCTTTGGGGCTAAAGGTCTGGAATAAGCTTTTGGCTGACTTGGAATTTACAGGTTTTTAAAAACAGCTTTGATTAGCTACTGGTGATTATATTCATCTGACATATGGTAGCAGAGACAGAGCTAACATTAACAGGTTCTTCCACTCCTATTTAATTTGCACAGATAAGACTGGAATTGTTTACAAAATAAGGTCTTCTAGTACCTGTGTGGTCCATAACTAAACATCAAATAATGAATATGAGGAACACTAATTCTCTGGGTGTTAGAAATCACTCCATCATTTTAATTTCCTCAACACTAGACGTTTTTGAGATCAAGCTGGACAGAGTGTTTGGCCGTGTTGTCTAGAACGTGCTTTTGCCAGGGAAGTTTGTACCAGATGACCACTGAGGCCACTTCCAACCTAGTGTTCTATGATTATATCATTGGAAGGTATTTTGAAATATATAGAAATAAATCTGTATTTTAGAGTTGTAGAAGCCTATTGAATGAAACTTACTCACAGACAAGGCTAAATTATCTTGTGCACAACATGTTGGGCTTTTCTTGCTTTGTTTTTGAGGACTGAAGAGGTGCACTGGCGTTTTGACTTCACAGATGTTTCTTGCTCTAATAGGAATTAGACAAACAAGCAAAAGGTGTTCGTTAAAGATTTTTAAAGATATTTGTGTAAATTACTTTAGAAGGAAATGTGCCTTTCTCTGAGTTATGTGCAACTAAGCATAACATCATTATGCCACTGCAGAGGAACTGGAAAGTAAATTTGACTGAGCAGGACTGAAACAGTCCAGACGCCTTTATAGCGGAGAGTGAAATGTAAGATTTAATCAATCAAACTGGTAATGTAATTTTTATCTTAAAATAATTAGATTTCCACCTGTTCCCAAGTCCCAAAAATAAATGTAAAAGCTTTTCAAGGAGTTTATTTTAATTGTTGTCTTGACTCCAACCCTCTTAAGAACTGTCTAGCTGACTTCCTGCTTTAATAGCTGCTGAAGTTTCTTTAATTTGTGCAGACCTCCTGTACAGCTAGGTAATGCTTGTGGCAAGGTGATACTCCAGGGCTGCATTTTCTTAGCAGTCCTTCAGCTATGGTTTAGTCTGGAGGGATGGGGGTTTTTTTCCACACAGTACCATGTAGCTCAACAACATGACTCTGAGCTGATGTCTGTATCTTGAGGTATGCTTAATCATTTAAAACCAGTCACAGAGGATGATGTGGAAAAAGATTATATACCTAACCGTAACATGCCATCTGTTTCTAATGTGTGTGTAAGAAAAAATCATATTCCTTCACAATTTACATAGTTGAAGTGTTGCTTTTGTAGAAAAAAAAGGTATGAAACACAAATGATTTATCCCACTATACTTGTGCATTTTTCCAGTGTTAGATTGCATGTAGGCACACCAATGTTCACAGAATCACGGAATGGTAAGGGATGGAGATGATCTAACCTGACCCTCCTAGAGCAGTTTGCACAGGAACACATCCAGGACGGTTTTCAGTCTTCCGTCTCCAGTCTCCCTCCTTTGCCTGGCAGAACCAGGCACTTGGGAACACATTTGAACATAAGGATTGTGCCTAAATACTTTATCATTGAATTTCTCAAGTTGACTTATTTGTTCATATTTCAGTTTCATTTAATGGAATTAGTAGTAAAGAAATAATAATATCTTTGGTGGTATGATATTAATCAAGAAGTAAAGCCAGTTACTTGAATTCTGAAAGCTAAAAGTTTAGTTTAATGTGGAAGTACCAGTCTCAAGTCTCAGTTGGTATCCCATTAAAAGGAAAACTACACATAGTGGTGACTGATATTTCTAAAAGATCTGTGCATGAAATATACTGCATTTATTAATATTAAAAACCATGCATCACACTGATGTGTCAGCAGATGCTTGCTGTATTTATTTATTTTTACTTGCACTATTAGTTTTCAAACTGACATCACAAAAATGTTTGTGAAAGGCAAGTAAGAAATAATTTTAATTATGCACTTTACATATGACTGAATTTGATTTGCTTGTACAAAATCTTGGGATGATAGTCTCTACATCTTCGTATTATTTGTACTCTGTAATCTTAGTCATTCTTTCCTCGCATTCGGTGCATGGTCTTAGGCTTATAGTATTTTGTCTCCATTAGGTAGTGGTGCTCAGTGGAATATGTTTGCATACTAAAAGCTAATACCTTTATCAACTAAGAGAAGATCATAGCCTTAATGATTTGCATTGAACCCTTTCCCTACAGTACAATACTGTACCTTGTGAGTGATCCTGAAGAACTGCAAAGCCTTGGATTGAAATTTGGAATCCATACAGCTGTGTTGCTACTAGCCTGAGGCAAATTGAAATGGCTTACTGTTAACACCATCAAAATATGTTTTCAATGGAAGTTTTGAATTACTGAGTCTACAATTTGCAGCAACAACCTTATAAGAAAAATGTGACATGCTAAATGTGTTTTGTAACTCTCCTGCTGCCTGAGAATGTGAATCAGATCTGTCAAGATGCAGTCTGCACTTTGGTGGTCTTAGACTCATCAGGTTCATGTTCTTTGCAGCTCTTTCAGAAGATCTGATTGCTATGAAAATCTTCTGAAACATGCTTTAATTTTCTTGCTGTTCTGTCAGTCCACTTAACATAAATGAGCTTTATGCTCTTCATTGCTCAGCATAATGTGAACGGACATGGTTGATTGCATGAAATAAAAACAACACCCTTTCTTATCAGACATTTACAGTAGATCAAAACCAAAATGAAAATTCAGATGTTGAAAGCTACTTCCTTAAACAGTGACAAAAAGTAGTTATGAGAGAACGAGAGCTGAAACACTTCAGTGCTATTTAGTTCCACAAATAGGTTTTGCTTTTGGTCAGGCTTCCTGTATTTTTTGAGCTTGCGTATGTTCAAAATACGCTATGAGCAGCAGCAACGGTTACTTTAATTTTGTAATAATGTGGAAAAGCAGTAAAATATCTGCAATGTATTTCATGGACAAAGATTCCAAACTGTCTAACTTATTTCAACAGGCAAGCAGTCCTACAACAGGAACAGCTCCCAGGAGTCAGTCACGATTGTCTGTCTGCCCTTCCACTCAAGACATTTGTAGGTATGTGCTGAGAAAAATATACTCTAATCTGGCTGATATTTGTTAGTTTTTTTAATTAAATAATATGTAGCTGTTGCTTCTGCTTAACACTGTTCATAATTTGCATAGACTTTAGTGGTTGTAGGGGTTTTGTGGGGTTTTTTTCAATCATTGTTTTGGATCTGGTCTTGCATTTCAGTCTTATGTTTTTCTATTAAAACTCATGTTCTCATTTTCATCCTTTTTTTCTGTGATTTCTCTCCTTCCACCCATCCTTACCATTTCCATCCCTTTCCTTTGCTTGCTGCTTTGTCTAGATCTACTGCTTTGCATGATTTGTCAGAAGATGAGCTTGAACATGCAACCCCTGTCATGGTGCTGACCCCTTCTAATAGGGAGTCTGTTAAGAAACAAGTAAAACGAAGGTTTAGGCGGAAAAGAGAGACTGGAGACAATGGTGAGCATACAGAAAAGCAAGGAAAGGGGAAAGACTGTAAAATGCATCCTGAGCCTGTGAGATCCAGCTGGAATGCGTCTGATACATCATCATCTTCAGATGAGAGTCAGTGGGCTCAGGCTAGAAGGAGAGCAAGAGAAAAGGCCAGAATGACCAGGAGAGGGAGAAGGAACAATAAATCATGCAGTAACCAGGATGGGCCCTCAAACAATAACGCATTTGAACTTGTCAGCATGGGAACAATGGGGAAAAAGAAGCAAGAAGTGTCTGACTCTGAAAATCCTACTTTAAATCACCGCCAAAGGAGGGCTTCAAGGCTTAAGGAATCACAGTCTTCAGTGTCATCTCAGGAAGCAAGGATTTCCTCAAGAAAATGTGGGAAAAGCAAAGGAAAAAGCTGCTACAGAGATCGGCAGCCTGCATCTTTCCTTAGGCACAATAAAGATTCAAAGGACTGCTTTGCAGAGGCAGGCTCTGGCAGTGATGCTCTGTCAGCCCCAGATAAAGGAGCACCTGCTGGTGCAGGGCCCAGTATGACTGATGCTGTTCAGAAGCCTCCAGTGTTGTATGATGACTGGTCTGATGATTTAGAAGTATGCAGGTTAGTCCCTAATAAGAACGATTTAACATTCTTAAGAGCAATTTCCCACCACAGTGGCCCTAGTGCACTTCTGTAGGCTGTTTTCTGTCACTGTTTCTCAGTGACACCGAGTTCCTGTTACTCTTTCTACCTAGTCTTATGGCTAGGCAGGCCATAAGAAATAACATAAACCGCTTTGTTACAGAGAAGTTAGCCTATGTAGTTCTGAAGGCATTGCTCTTATTTAAAAACAGTAATCCCACAAAGGTATACAATTTTGTTCTTCAGTCCTTTTTTCTTCATGAAGACAGATATAGTGTGTTCTCTGGCAGAATATCGCTGTGCTTTAAATCTCCAGCCAGAGGCACAGAATGAGGTAGAGTGCCAGACAGCTCAGTACAATGGGATATGGAGTTTTTCCTCCTTAGCTGATCAGTTCAAATAAAGCTTTAGTCCTTTTTTTTTGTTATTTTTCATTAACTTACGTGAAATAAATATATCATCTTGATTCGGTGTCAATTAGAGGTACCACTACCACAGCCATCTGATGGGTAGTACTGCAAAAACCATTTCAGTCAGGCATAAGTTGCACATGACTTTGCACTGCTGAACACATCTAGAATGTGAATGTGTAGGGCCTGTCAGTTTGGTTTGGAATGGTACTGAGGATGACTGGACAAGATAAGCAATAAAATAGACTTTGGGAAAGATACCCATGGTGTGAAATAGTCAGAGGGTGAGCATTTTCCTCTGGAAAAGAAAGTCAACTGGCCGCTGCTGAGCTGAAGTCCAAATTTGTTGCAGACAGCTGGGCGGACTTGAGTTACTCGGTTTAGTGGTAAATGAAAATGCACCGTCCTGCAAGTTTAACAGAACTGAAACAAGGTTTTTGAGTTGTTTTTATTAACATTCTTTCTCCTCAAACCTGTGAGCCAGCATTTACTCTCGTCTACAAAGTGCAAATGAGGATCAGGCTGATTCTTGCTATGGTAACCCAAAACTTTTCTCTTTTCCCTTCTGGGAAGAAATTTGCATGGAAAAGTAAACATAGTCAGAATGAGGAAGTTCATGATGCCACATCATGCAGTTTCACAGTATACTTCAACCTAGTAAAATGCTACAAAGATCCTACTTTTAAAAAAGAAAAAAGACAATGTGCAGGTATTGTGCCTTTTAACAGTAGGAGATAACAGCCATTAGTAATACAACTTGTACTGTGCACTCCTTGATACATTTACCAAGAAAGAGTGGACTTTTCAGTTCTCCAGCTGTTGTCTGTCATGATAATTTATGATTTTTCAGAGTAATGTCCAGTTGCGTACATCAGCTTGTGTACCAGGACCACATCCACGACTTGGCACCTCTTCACCTTACAGAACTGCAAAGAGACAGCAGCAGTAGTAACAGTTTACTCATTTTTTAGGTATGCCTGCATGGTATGATGCAGAGAAGTGTGCATATAACTTGTCGTAATGACCACTTAAGTTGTCTTAGATTTCTGAACCACCAAGCCCACATGTATTGAAGATCCAATGTAGTAGGCACAATACATATATAATAGAGCCATTCAAAAATTATTAAGAAGATGAGCTACCCAGAAAATCACATAAATTATTTCAGCATGGGCCTTCAAAAGGATTTAATGATACCATGTAAAAAGTAATAGAAATTAAAATCAAAGTGGTATAACTATCTCATGTGGGTAAATGCTAACTCTTGCCTTAGTCCCCAGACTTAGACTTTGATTCCAGATGGAAAGCGGAGTCTAGTCCTTTATCTGTCTTTTTTGACTCATTCAATTTTATTATAAGTATTAGGCAGTTTTTATAAAACTTGGTACTGATTCAGAGATTGGCTTTTGGGATGTGCATGCAAACTTTTCAAGAAAGCTCTTATTTAGTAGAGAAAGGTTGAAAAGTTTTTCTCAGTGTGCATCCTTAGGCTCACTATCCATGGAGGTGTGTTGCAGAATGGTTGCAGGAGCAAGGGCATGGCTCTTAATTTAGCCTGATGGTTGGCAAGCAGCAGTGGCAGGATGAGTATGTGGAACTGCAATGGTTGACAGGCCACACCTGTTGGGGCCTGGATGATGGGAAAGTTGGCTGTTTTGATGCAGACTACTATTAGTTCTTTGTTCTGAGTCTACCCTGCATTTGTGCAGATGTAACACAAGGCCAGCATATCAGTCTGCTGTGTTTGATCTCACTGTTCCAAGGTTATATGCAGGGATGTGCCCAGCTTAATTGGCTTTCTCCTTGGTTACCACTAACTCCCCTCTTAGGTTCTCACGAAGAGGGATACATCTGTGAGAGTCTTGCTTAGATAACAGAATGCTTACATAAATGATATGAACTAATTATATGTAGTAGTGACCTATACTTGAGAGCTGTAACCACAAGTAGGCGTGCCATGAAGATGTAATCCTTAGAGCTTCAGCTTATCAGAATGCAGCTTGAGGAATATATTACTGAGAAATGTATAAAAGAGCACATGCTTAGCAATAAAGTTGTCACCTCCTTATGATCCATATTGGATCTCTGGTGTCCATTATTAGTTCCTTCTCATCAGAGGTGCTCTTTGCACAGCCAGTGTTAAACTCAGCACGGCTGATAGCTTGGCCTGTTGTGCAAAATTTGTCATGCCAGTCATAATTGCATTATTCTTCACGTCAGGGGTAATGATATTTTGTTGTCATTACTTTACTAGATGTATCATAGTGATGGTAATACATCTAGGAAAGATATTACAAAATCAAAAGCATGCTAATTTTTTCATAACTGGTAAGTTGTCTTAGTTTGCAGTCAGCTGAAGAAAAAGGAAGAAGTGTCCTTCATGCCTAATCAGTAAAGACTGTAGTTTCTGTTACTCAGGATAGGTCCATGCACACAGTTGACTCATGATCTATGATATGTTGTTCTTTAGATTCACAATCTTGCATCAGAAAAAAAAGCCAAAAACCAGAATTAGGTTTCAGTGAACATGTGCACATATACAGTAACTATTTTGCTGCATGAGAAACAGAAAAAGGAGGGGGTTTTTGTGATGTTCTATTTAGGACCAGCCAGCATAGCTGTTTTGTGATGTGGAAAACTTGCTTTCTTGAACTGTTTCTTCAAGGTTTTCATTCTAGGTATTCATATCTTCTAGCTGATGTGAGAAGACTTAAATGGGATTGTGTGGAAATAGTAGAGAAATGAGGATATTCCTCTGGTGTTGATTATTTTGTCTTTTAAGTGTTTGGGTAGACCTTTTTTTTTCCTTTACTTCCTCATGAATTACTGTCAGTAGAGCTCATTTATATGTGTACGTGAGATAGTTTCCTCAATGTACATTTAGCTGCATGAGTAGGGGTGTGCTAGAACCTACTCAACTCTGGTGTAAGTGTAGTCAGATAAAGTACTATAATACTCTGGTGCAATATATACTTCACCTAGTTTAATGCAGGCCTCTTGGTCACTTCAAGGCAAAACACAATCCCTTCTAATGTAACTGTTACTGTGTTTCCAAAATGGTGAAAAAATGACGTGGTATCAGTTGTGATCTTTATAATCGTCTTCCTTGACCATACCCTTTTTTTCTGATGTTCATTAGATGGCAGGGTTTTTTGCATCTGGGATTAGGAACAACTGCGTAGTTTCTGACTACACTGAATTGTTTTGGCTTTTTTTTTTTTTTTTTTTTTTTTTTTTTTTTTTTTTTTTTTTTGGTGTGATTCCCAGGACAGCTTTTCTGAATCATACAGTTGGATTTCCCTTCTCCAAAGCTGCCCAGTGTCTGACATTTTCATCATATGTGCTTTGTTCTGAAATTTGACATATGTCTTGAGGCACAACCTCTAAAATATTTCTTTTTGGAAATAGCATGAGGGTAAACTCCCTAAAGGAAAAGCTATTGGTAGAGCACAATAAAGTGAGTGGATTGTGAGGATTTAGTCCCATGGATTTTCACATGGGAATTCCTATGGGAAGAAAATTGTCTGATTGATATTACCACTAGTGTGTTAAAAGTGCTTTGTGTATTGACTTTGAATTAGTCTTGTGGTATTTTTATTGTTTGTGATTGGAGAACTGAAAGATGTTTTCTATTTGACTAGTTATGGGTTTGGTGTAAAATGGTTTTGTAGTACTGCCACAGTCATTTCAGCCTAACACTGAACTGTAATTAGCTAAAAGAAACCACGAGGTGGAGTTTCTCACAATGAAAAAAGCTTGTTATAAACTTAGGAAAAGAGTACTATGGGTATTTTTATGTTAACACAATCATAGATAGGAAGAAATAGTATACATAGCACTTTGACAAGAGGCAGTAAGATTATGTAGTTTTGCTGAAATAAAGTGTTGTAACATTTATTTCATTATATTATTTTGTATGACCTGCAAAAGTAGTATCTTGCATGAAAATGCTTACAAACTGAAATATTCATGTAATGGAATGCTCACACAATCAACAGACACAAAGCCTCTTGGGAGGAAAAAGAGAAAGGCGGACAGAAGATAGAAATATAGTCTCAAATGCTACCATTTAAATTTAACACTCATTTAAAATATTTATACTCAAATCATGAGGTTGAATCCAGTAAAACATGATAGCACAGTGCAGACTACACAGACTTGAGACACCATCTAGAATGCTCAAAAATCACCAAAAAATGGAGGATACTGAGCTGCCAGACAGCACAGTTTGGCCAAAGAGACATCCCTGTTTCTCCCAGGGATATTACTATCTTGGGACCTCATTAGGAGCCAAATTTCTGAATCTTGTCCTTCATTTTGACTCTTCATCCCTCCCTTTTAAAGAACTGCTGGTTAGTTTCCTTTTCAAAGCCTACTTTTTGCAAGGTAATAATCTCTTAGTTTTTGAGTAATCTTCTCTATGTGATGGTCTATTGGTTCATCAGTCTTTGAATCAGTATGAAATCTTGGTTAATTCTACTTTCTGCCTGATGGTTCAAAGCCTGTCTGTCACCTCTTTGGCCATCTGGCTATGGAAACTCTTTTGGAAACTCCATGATTCAGAAAGATGCAAGGTGTATAAAAAAAAATACAAGCATCTCTTTGTTATAGTTAGGGTCACTTAATTAAGGGAGAACTCCTGATTTCTGCTTCTTTCTGTTCTTATTTTTGATACAAATAGCTGAAATGGCACTACTTCCTGCTAAAAATGTTTGAGTGCAAGGAGACACTTGGTTTTAAGAATCTCATTATTAAATATTTAAGTTTATGCATATGTTGTTTAAGGAGTTTCACTACTTAAAGCTTTGACTTTCACTAGGCAGGTGGGAGGAAAACTAAGTCCTTTTTTAGGATGCAGTCCTTAATTCTTTGAATTATGTTCAGTGTAGTAAATATTTTCTGAATTGCACTGATGATGCATCTGAGTCAGGAATCACCCATAAATTCTTAGACGGTTAGATACCCTGTTAATTTTCCATTACAGACAATAAATAGGACAGAAATGTTTACAAAGGATCTAACGCGCTTTTGCTAATGTTATTTGCTCTTACAAATTCCGATCAGGTTTGAAGAAATCAAGAGAAAGCTGTGTCTAGACCATTGTGAAATTCCACTGACGTGGTGCACCATTTTGAAAATGTCTTTGTTTCTTTTCCTAGTCAGATTATGACTGAACAGCATAACGGAAGGGCAAGAGTGACGTGGAAGAAGCATACCTATTGATTACATTTAGTATGAAGAATTAATGTGCTTCATTCACACTGGGTTTAAATGGAGAGGAAGTCCAATTTGTCATTTAGATTGCATTATGATTTAACAATGGAAAGACTAGAAACAAGATTAAGAAACCACAAAACCCTGCCAAATGAAAACAAGGGAAATGTGGCATGCTGTAGCTTACTGCAGGTTGAACAGATTTAGTGAATTTAACTCTTTTTTTTCTCTGAGGGGTAAATTATGCCAGACCAGGGTTTGACTCTGATTTTTTTTTGTTTGTTTAGTTTCTTTTTTTCTCTACATTGTTGATAAAGTTGTTTGCTTTAATTTTAGGTTGTATTTAAAAGCACTGCAAGCACTTTATAAATTGGCAGAAAGAATATTACCCTTTCTATTGACAGAACAATTTTCTTGGGATTATCAGGCCATAGCAACATCAATTTTGTTTTGGTTCAATTAGGAGATTAATCCTCACAACCAAAAGTCATAGACAGGCATTCGCTTGGTCCAACATTTTCCAGCTATGCTGTTTCTCCTCAACAAAGGCTCCTTTAGAAATAGTAAGATAATAGCAAAGATATGTACCCACTGAGCAGGGTAAGGATTAATCTCTGCATAATCATTATGAGTTCAGGTGTGCTTTCCAGTGTAGGGCAAGATTTTAACCAACTTTTCAATTATTTTTCCACAAAAATAAATACTTTTTGATAAGGCATTCTCTTCCTTGAGCATATATGTATATATATGGAGAAGATACCTCCTTTTTATTAGGGAGATCTGTTACAGTTCAAAAACATTTCTTTTCTGCAGGTCTGCTCCCACCTACAGGAAAACAACAGTGTGGGTATTGAGCATCTGCAATTGTTTAGTTCCCAGTGCACAGAAATTGCATAATAGTGACAGCAAACATTTCACAGTCCCAAGGCAGTAGCAGTGCCTCGTTTTGTCAGTGAAGCTGCTCCGTGAGTGCTCCAGTTTAGTTAAGGAGCCTGTTTTTGAAGCATCTGATCACCTCTATTTCTACCATGGTCTAGATTACACTCAAGACTGGTTTCAGGCTTCTGAAACTGTATTTCCTTTGAGTGAAACTCAACTTCGCAACACATTCCTAGTCCAACCCCAAGTCACTGTCAAATCAAAGCAACCCTCACTAAGCTGTGCCTGGTGTAGATACCAGGGGTTTAGCACTTTTTTGTTTTCCCCAACAGATTTGATGCTTTGCAACTTTCACTGCAGTACTTGTTAGTATAAATATAGCTATACAGCATCCAGGAATATTAGAGAACAATCTGTAATGTTACAATATGTACAATATCTAATTATTTTATGTAATTATGTCATTTATAGTCCTTAAACATTATCATACATCTTTGTCAGTATGCCCATGCTTCCATATTCACTTCTATTTTTGAAAGCCTCAGAGGCATCCTCTAGGTTTTATATTTGTTAATGAGGGTAAAATTCAAGCTGGTACATTTCTAAGAAAGTCTGTGAAAGCTATCTGCGCTTTTTTACTGTAGCTAAAACTTTCATCTATAGGTAATGGCCAAAACTCCTTGAAAACTGTATTAGGTGCTGAGATGCAGTGCCAGTTTGAAATACAGGACTGTGGTGGTTTGGACCACATAATATTCCCCATTATCCAAATCGTGAGTTTACAACTATGGCATTTATGGCTGTGCGGCATTATGGCCCTGGAAAGGAGTCACTCTTTGGCTTTTCCAGTCCTTGAGCGGGCAGCTGCCTTTTGGCCCCTTGCAGGAATTGCACAGGTGTTCCTTTCCCTTTTCCTTCTGTTCTCTGTACTGATGTAATCTAGTATCTTTGTAGCACAGAAGTAAAATATTCTGTGTAGATCAACTGAAAACTGTCCCTCTGCCTCTTTCTCCTCCCATTCTTATCTTCTGGTGAGTAGAGGGGAGATGGGATGGGAATTGTGGGGTGGGGTGGAGGGTAGGGGAGTTTAGCCCTTGCACTAAACCATCACACAAAGCCATTATATAAACCGCTGAAAAGAGTTCTGGTGATGCAACATTACTACAGCTTTTCCACCAGCACTGCTCCTAATGTCAAGGTTCTTGCATGGCTTGTACCACAGACAGGAACATGCTGATTCATTCTTATTCCTTAATTCCTTTGACTGTAGTCATCTATGGTAATCAACTGTACACATACTGGCATAAATGAGCACTCATCAGCTGGGTAGGGGCAAAGATGTAAGTTTCCCGATGTACACAAGGCTCCTGCCAAAAAATGTATTTTCTACTTCACTCCAGCAGCATAGAGATTGGCCTATTTTCTTCTAATTACTCAAGAGTAAAGTGGATTAGTGAAAGACAGGTCAGCATGACAGTTGTTTTTCCAATGGGGGTAGAGATTAGCAGCTGTTCCCTTTAATGGGAGTAAAATTGTTACCTTGTATGTGAAGGAAAAACAACAAACCTGTTAGAATCTACCTGTATCTCTTGCAATGAGCAGCTCAGATGGTGATTAACCATCTGGATTGTGCTTTTGGTTGCTGTGGTTTTGCCAGACTAGACTACTGTCAGCAAAACTTAAAAGCCTTCCATGTGAACTCTTTTCTTTGTGATGATTTTAGTGACCTTTTAAACTGAGTTTATGTAAGAAATGTTTGTGTGGAAAATAAGAACAAAAATCTTACTTCGATGAGAAGTGGAGGACAGTTTATAGGACAACTCTTGCATATTCTTCTGAAAATCAGCCTAAATCTGATTAACATGGAGATGTCTACAATCTGTGCTGTCTTGGTTCACACCTCTCACTTTTACAATGAACTGGACCAGGGGAAACCAGTTCATAGTCTAGGAATTAAAGACAATGAGACAATACCATAGTCTGAAGATGCCTCTCTTCTGAGTGCTTAGTATAGCAGCATCTCATTATTTTAATTCAGGAAGAATTTTATCTCATTTATGTATGTATCATATCGAAATCAGGAATAGTGTGGCCAGCAGGAGCAGGGAGGTCATTCTCCCCCTGTACTCTGCACTGCTTAGGCCACACCTTGAGTACTGTGTCCAGTTCTGGGCCCCTCAATTTAAGAAGGACATTGAGGTGCTTGAGCGTGTCCAGAGAAGGGCAACGAGGCTGGGGAGAGGCCTCCAGCACAAGCCCTATGAAGTGAGGCTGAGGGAGCTGGGATTGTTTAGCCTGGAGAAGAGGAGGCTCAGGGGGGACCTTCTTGCTGTCTACAGTTACCTGAAGGGTGGTTGTAACCAGGGGGAAGTTATCTTCTTCTCTCAGGCAACCAGCACCAGAACAAGAGGACACAGTCTCAAGCTGTGCCAGGGGAACTTTAGGCTGGAGGTGAGGAGAAAGTTCTTGACTGAGAGAGTCATTGGCTACTGGAATGGGCTGCCCAGGGAGGTGGTGGAGTCAGCGTCCCTGGAGGTGTTCAAGGCGCGTTTGGACATGGCACTTGGTGCCATGGTCTAGTCTTGAGGTCTGTGGTAATGCGTTGGACTTGATGATCTTTGAGGTCTCTTCCAACCTTAGTGATACTGTGAAAATGTCTTTCAGTGAAGGAGATGATATATACCTTCAAATGCTGGCAACTTTACTTACTTAATTTGCACAGTCATCATGGCACAAATTTGAATATGTCACATACAATTTCTCAATCAAGCATTGCATTTATCACTGAGTCTTTCAATATCATTTGTGTGTGTGTTGTGGGTCTAAAGAGCCAACAGAGTGAAGCTCTCAAATGAATTGGAGAAAAAAAATCTGAATTCTATTTGGAGAGAGTTAGAGATAGAAATTACAAAAGAGATACAGAATCCATAAGCGAACCCCCTGAATTTTCCCCCAACCCAAAATGAAAACTATCATCCCCAGTGCTCCAATCCTGCCCCTCCCCATACCTCTGCCATACAAGAGGCCTAAGCACAGCCTGTGGAGGCCCCGAACCAGGCCTATCCTTACATGTTTATCCCGATAACGTAGCTCCTGCCAACGCAAGGCTGGAGGGGGAACCAGCCTTATCAGCCTGTGAGCTTATGAAGAGATAGCAGAATTATGGGATTGAATAACAATCTTCCAGTCCCTAGAGGACTTTTTTTAACCCTATAGTTCCCAACCTGGGACAGTGTGCTTACAAGGATGATTTTGAATGAAAAAGAAACACTGAAAGATAATTCTTAAATGTTCTCAATAAACTTTAACTTGTTATTTTTATATACCTCATTCTCTAAAAAATTTCTGAATTTAACTATTCTGTGTCTGGGTGTTTTTGTTTTTTTTTTTTTTTAGAGAACATACAAGAAATACACATCAGCTTTTGTATGAATTATGCAAATTCTTGCACAGACTTCTTTTGGTTTAACTTTTTTTCCCCCTTTTTTTATTTCCTTTTATGGATTTTCATCTCATAGATGCACAATGTTGGCATAAATTTCTCTGTTTGGTACATCTGTGCCACTGAAGCTTTTAGAAGTAATTCTGTACTAGGGAAACATATGATGAGTAATTACAATACTGGCATACCAAGCAAAAAGAATTACTTCAGTGTTAGAGTATTGTTTCATAAATTTTCACAGCAAATTTTCTTTAATGAAAAGTATTCTCTGATTTTAATGTGTGGAGGTAGGCCTCTAGGTATGTATTATATACACACATACAAATTTTGTATGTCTCAATCATAAGATCATCCAGTAGCTTGTGTATGCTGTGTTCATAGAATCATAGAATGGTAGAATGGTAAGGTTGGAAGGGACCTCAAGGATCATCTAGTTCCAACCCCCTGCCATAGGCAGGGACACCTCCCACTAGTACAGCTCACTCAAGGCCTGTAACTGTTGTCTGGTGCATGTGATTTGTAGAGCAAAACCTCCTTCAGAGTCTTGTACTCATCTTTTCCCCCAGACAAGCAAAGTTGTGTTCATAGGCAGGAATCTTTAAAGCACTAGAATTATGCAGGAACAATTTGCAAATAAGGAGTTTCTAACAAAGGATTCTGTGAAATAGCTGACTCCCTTTGCCTCCCCCCTTTATTTCCAGATACTCAAATGTACTTCTCCACTAAAGGGCTAGAATGTTGGTAAAAACTGAGTATATAAATTCTGTAGGTGTGTCTAAGTGGCTGATACTGCTGATACCTATGATCAGTGTTGTGCTACAACTTGTAAATACATCAACATAGATTTAGCAATCTTTTTTTCCTTTATGGTGGAGAGTGTGCTGTTTTCAACTCATGTATTTGGTATGTAAGCAAATTTTACTCTTAAGATAAGCTAAACCATGTAAATAGTCAGTCTGATGGGTGAAACTATTGAACAGATGTGGTTGTGTGAAAAGAGGAAACTAGAATGGAAGTTCACTGCCCCTGACTTGATTTAGATACGATTTGGGTAAGTCTGTGCTTTGTTTCCCTGCCTCAGTTCTGTTGCACAACTGTTTTTTTCATAACCAGTATTTACAATATGGTTTTGATAATTTGTGGTAATTATGCTATACGTGATAGATAAATACAGCAAAGAGCAACTAATGGCTGAGCAAGATACTACAAGTTATCTGGCCCAAGCCTTTAAAGTATATTTAAGCATCTGCAGTCTGTTTCAATAGCTCTCAGGCATCAGTGGATCTTTTAAGGCTGTTATTGTGAGTTTAGGTAGAACAAATTTCTTTTAAGCTAATTTATTCTGCCTAAGCAAATCATGGAGATCTGAACTGGAGCAAAGAGCATCCAGGCTAATTAAGGCCATGCCTTTGATTATTTCCTCTGGACTTTAATTCCATTTGAAGTTTGGTTTTGTTCTCATTACATGTTTCATGGTTATAAAGCTAGAAGGGGCCATTAGTTTATTTAGTTTGAGCTTCTGTATGATGGAAGTTCTTAACGTCACCCCATTATGCATTTAGCTTGTAACTTCTGTATGATGAAAGCACAAATAGAATGTATAATTTGTATAGTGTTCTTCTGTAAAAGTATTTCTGCTAAATAATACTTATATTAATTTCATATTTACAATGCCACTTCATTTGAAGATCCCAGTGGAGTTTCAGGCTTGTATTTCAGCTTTTAAAAATAATTTTTATAATTTTAAGCAGTTCAGGAAGTAGTAGGAAAAAGGCTCTTGGGTACATAGCTTAGTTGTCTAATTTCTAAATAGTTTAAATGCTAAGCCTGTAAAATAAATTATGTATATCTTGAATTTAAATTAACAAAGAATACTACTTTTCCTTTGGGAGATGGCTTTAATTTAAAAAGAAAATTATGGGTTTTATGTAAGTCTCAGCTGGGAATGTGTTTGTTAGCAAAATAGCTATTCAGTGTTTTGAAATTTTAATTCTGCTTAAGCTACAGGCTCAATATGAAATCAGCACATAACCATTTTTTATTCGAGTACTAATCCACTGATGCACCTAGCTTGGCTGGGTTAGTAAAGACAAGACTGTAAATTGAGCTTTCTTGTAAAATGTGTCTCAAAAATCAATGTGTGCAGTATGTGGATATTTTCTTCTCCCCTCCACTCCCATGGGGAATAAGATGCTTTACAGGCACCAGCAGGCTTGTATGCACTAGATTTCCAAAGCTTCGGTTTTTTGGTCTGGTTTTGTTTTCTTTTCTTTTCTTTTCCATTATTGTAGATTCATTTTCCTGTGGCTTACATGGAAGAATAGTGAAGCTGCTGGTTTTGAACCTTTGGTCTTTCTCTTAGATGCTTAAATTTCCTCCTTCTGCTTGTATACTTGGCAGTCTCAGTGCTGTACTGTAGCCAATCTTTCATAGTGCGTCTTTGACAGGTTGTGTTTTGACATGCAGCAAATGCTCTTGTGCCATGAACAAGGTCACCCTTCTTTTCTAATCTGGGCAGTAGAAAGACAACCTCAGCACTGGGCCCTCCCCAACCCTTTTCTTACCCCAGGAACAGTGTGGCCACAGCTTTCTGTGTAAATGGGTGAGCTATTCCTCATATTTGTTCAGACTCTTCTGTGTGCACATATCTGAGGATGGCTTTCGTAAGAACTAAGTTTTTAAGCTCTAAGTTTTAGTTTGCGTGACACTAGGATCCATGCTGCTGTTGCTACTTCTCTCTTCTGAAACAATTTGTTTGGGCTTTTTTTTCCCCTTACATGCCAGTTAGACACCTGGGACATTCATTAGGGTTAGGATGCTTTGTCGTGTCTTCTGGGGTGGGAATGGGAGAAAGTTAGTCTTTATTGAGTGAACTTCCTTAACTTCAAGTGTTCAGTTAAGCCTTCTGCTCGCTGTAGAGGTTTTTCCACCTTTACTGAGATGCGTGACAGTAAAACCGTTACTGATTTCAATGGGCGAATGCTTTCTGGATGTGATCAGGAGTCTCTTTGAAACAGAAGATCCCCAAGACATTTGGACATGTGTCATAGAGGAAAAAAGTCATCTGATTCTGATGTTATGACACTGATCATTTTATGCAATACTGCAATGAGAAAAGCTCTGTATCCCATTACAAGGTAACAACAGTTCTGGGATCAACCTCTATCTTAGAGTCTACTTGCAGCAGCTGTAGTGTTTTGTTTTGTTTTCCGCAGATAGCACAGCTATCTGCTTCAAAGGGACAGTAAAGAATGAAAAGGAGGAAAGACTATGACATTTTAACACCTGCCTCCTAAAAGTTGTGTGTGTGTGCGTACACCATGCTATATACATGAGTCCAGAGTACTCAAAAGTGTTTTCTAATCTTTTTAACTGTGTAACTCTGAAGAGATACCTTAGGAACTTTTTGTACTTTTTATACTGGATATTTTTAGCATGTATTAGTTTCTACTTAACTTGGACTATTTTATTGGCATTATTTACAGACCAAGAACTGTTCATCTCTTAGAAAGAACAGTGGTATTTATCTTAAAGGTTTTGCCATGCATAAAAGGGAAAAAACATGTTATTTCTACCGATTCACTTTCAGACCACGTAGCAAATTCAAAGAGAAACAACTAAGCAAAGTGAAATTACTAAGTGGCAGTCAGGAAAAAGGAACAAGGAATATGTTCCTGGGCCCCAATCTGAAAGGTCATATACCTGGCATCTTATGAATGTCAAGTCTGAAAATGAAAAAGGAGTGTAAATAAACTAGTGCCTTTGCATTGCTGCTTGGCAAGCTCCCTCACCAGCTCTTGCTGTCCTTCCCATCAGGATCTGTCACTGTGAGGGAGATGATGAAAGTCCCCTCATCACACCATGTCGCTGCACAGGGACCCTGCGCTTTGTTCATCAGGCCTGCCTGCACCAGTGGATTAAGAGCTCCGACACACGCTGTTGTGAACTCTGCAAGTACGACTTTATAATGGAGACCAAGCTCAAACCTCTTCGGAAGGTACAGTGCTTTTGAGTTTAATTATCCTCAGGTGTCAAATGGCCAAATGGCTGTGCAACATTGTCGTGGGTTTAAAAAGCCAACAGAGTAAAGCTCTCAAGCGAATTGGAGAAAAAACAGAATTGTATTTGGAGAGAGTGTTACAGACAGAAATTACAAAGCAGATACATAAGCCATTAGCGAACCCCCTGAATTTTCCCCCAACCCAAAACTAAATCTACAATCTTCAGTGCTCCAATTCCGCCCCNCAATCTGGCTTTGCCATGAGCTTATGAAGAGATAGCAGAATTATGGGATTGAATAACAATTTTCCAGTCCCCAGAGGACTCTCTTTAACCTTATGGTTCCCAACCTGGGACAAACATACTGGCACAATTAAATATCTGCCTGTCCAAAATGCATTTTTATTTTCCATTGTTAAATCAGCTCTGGTGATTTTTGTTTCTGCATTTAAGTTAGTTAATTTACAGCAGCAGGGGGTTTTGACTGAAGACTCTTTTAATGAACATATGCAATATAAATGCATAAATAATAGTTTTTCTGTATTTAGAAATTTTGTCCTCAACTTTTTGTTATTGGCTCTCTACCTATTTTTAAGCTCAGTTCAATCAGTAATTTTATGTTGAGCTCATAACTTCTAGTTGAGAGTGATGCTTATACCAATTTGGAGACAGCAGTCATAAAGTAACACAGTCAATTAGTTTAGCTGCATCTCTTCTAACTGTTACACCCATGGGCAAATTAATCACTCATACATTAAAATCAGCTAATGAGATCTAAACTATAGGGCAACCTATAAACACCAAAGAGTTGTGCTGCTATTCAGAGAGACTTAAACAGGCTGGAGAGTTGGGCAGGGAGAAATTTAATGAAGCTTAACAGGAGCAAGCATAGAGTTGTGCATCCCAGGTATCAGTATAGGTTGGGGTTGAGGACTGACTTGCTGGAGAGCAGTGAAGGGGAGAAGGACTTGGAATTCCTGGTGTATGGAAGGATGACCATGAGCCAGTAGTGCGCTCTTGTGGCCAGGAAGGCCAATGCCATTTTGGGGTGTATTAGAAGGGATGCGTTTAGTAGGTTGAGGGAGGTTCTCCTTCCCCTCTACTCTGCCCTGGTGAGGCCTCATCTGGAGTATTGTGTCCAGTTCTGGGTCCCCCAGCTCAAGAAAGACAGGGAGCTGCTTGAGAAAGTCCAGTGCAGAGCCACAAAAATGATTTAGGAAGCGGAACATCTTCCTTGTGAGGAGAGCCTGAGGGAGCTGGAGCTTTTTAGCTTGGAGAGGGGGAGACTAAGGGGTGACCTCATTAATGTTTATAAATATGTAAGGAATGAGTGCCAGGAGGATGCAACCAACCTCCTCTTGGTGATGCCCAGTGACAGGACAAGGGGCGATGGGTGGAAGTTGAGGCATAGGAGGTTCCATGTGAACCTCAGGAAGCATTTTTTCACTGTGAGGGTGACAGAGCACTGGAACCAGCTGTCCAGGGAGGTTGTGGAGTCTCCCTCTCTGGAAGTATTCAAAAGCCACTTGGATGAGTTCCTGTGTGATCTGTGTTCCCTGCTGTGGCAGGGCAGTTGGACCAGATGATCTTTCAAGGTCCCTTCCAGCCCCTGACATTCTAAGATTCTATGATTCATCCTGAAATGCAGATGTATGTTATCTGCATTCATCTGTTTTCCAGGATAAATCAATCTAATAGTACACTGGTTGTCAGTATAAGGAAGGTGAAGAGTTTGTTAAATGTATGTAGGGTTTGTTTTCCTTGCAGTTAATAATTTCTCCTCTAATTTTTACTCTGAAAGTGCTATCATCCTTTTTTGGGATTTGTTGCATCTTTGAAATTTGAGTGAATCTGGAACAGAGCAGGTTTTGATTTAAAATAAATTTCATTGTGGGAGGCCTTGAAAAACATGTAGAAGCAATTTGCTTTTAACTAGTAAATAAATGCATACACAGGAGTATTTGGGCAGCGAAAGACATTTTGTCCACCTTGCAAAGCTAGCAGCAGTTCAGGAAAAGGAGAGCAAAAGGAATTCCTTCTCATTCCCCCTCCAGAGAAATTGTCTAGTAAGTCCCTCATGATAAAACACTTCTGAAGAGAGAATTTGCAACTGATTGACAAGTAAAGCTTATGACAGGAAAAGACATAGTTCTCTAGTGCCAGGTAGACTTTGCCAGGTAGAACGGAAATTAAAACTGACAAAAATCAACCCTCATGGCTAAAAACTTAATTATATTGGCTTAGGTTTTAGTAATTGCAGATTAATTTTAACTAATGTGATAGGAAGGAGATGATTGTATAAAATCCCCTGCCTGTAGCATATCATCTGAGGATTTTTTTTTCTGTGTGTATGTTTCTATTTTCAAAATAAATTGCTTTAACCTTCCATCTAACAAGAACCTTTTTCCCCAAAAGACTGTACAAACAGTATTTTTAACAAAAGTCTTTTTCTGAAGGAAATTATCTCTTGTGCTTGATAGTAGAACATCCGTTTAAAAAAGGAAACAAAATTTACAGCATCCAAGGAGAAAAGGCATGAAAAATGTGCGTAACTGTTGATATGAAAAGTAGACACTTTTGACTGTGAAAGAAATTACATATCTAGAATGGTAATGTAATTCCTGGAAGTCCCTCATTTCACTCATTTGAAAGAACAAACCTGAAGTTTCAAAGATTTCAAAGTTAAAAATAATTACCCTTTCCTTAGAGTGTTCAACTCTGACAACCTCCATATTAAACTAGATACATTGTCCCTAATAATTGTATGCACTATCATTGCCACCATTCACAAATTTATGAAACAGCAGTTTATGAGATGCTGTTCTGTACACCAAGCATTTTGACAGCTATAGCAAAGACAAAGTAATGGAGGAGAGAGTGATCATCAAAAGACCTGCTGAGTAAGTACAACTGACTGGTAACTTTCCCCACAAACACAGAGTCCAGAACCTCAGCTGTGGGGCATTACCAAGGAGTTCAGGTTTTCAGAAAATGGCATGAAGACCAGAAACAAAAGTGCTGTGGGACAGACAGCTTCTAAAGCTGAAACTCTCTGCAAACCTGTCTCCAATGCAGTATCCAAAAAGCACTGTGGACTCTATGGTTTCCAGGCTTTTATGAGAGCTTTAGCTGACTATGTACTAGACCCGGAGACCTTTCAGTCTCCAGCACTAAGTCCAGCCTGGAAGCTGCAAATTAAAATTTCCTAAATCTCTCATATTCTAGTTGTAATGGCAAGGACATGATAAGCCAGTGGCAGTTCTGTCTGAAAATGATGCAATTCTTGTCAGCTTTGCCTTGTGCCAAACAGGAACAGTAAAATTGCCAAAACCAAGAAACATTTATTTTGCTGATAAACTTTAGGAATTCTGAAAACAGCTTTGATTTTAGTGTCTCCTAAACAAAAGACCACATATTTAGTTCCAACAGAAGAGTGCCTATTTAGTTCCAGTAGAAACTAATTTTATTTTTAAAATAGGAGATTATTTCCCCTAAAGTGAAATTTTCTGGCCAGCATCAGAAGAGGCCATTTCCATGGTGATTAGACCTGGATTTGAAGTGTCATTCTGCAAGTGAAAGGGTCACAGCTCTCAGCTAGTTTTGATTTTTAATTATAATTTACTCATGATGTGAGAGTCTCAGATTTTGTTTCCTGACTGTGCATTGCTTCATTATGATGAATTTTATCACAACACCTCATAGCATTCCAACCACTGGTCTCCTGAAGGGAAAAAAATTCAGAGAAATTGATAACAGATATCTGTATTTTGTAGTATCGCAAAAGCAGCATTTATGTATAAAACAGTTTGATTCACCTGTGGAGCTGTTGTCTTTATTCATGCCTCAGCTTTTCATGTACTCTCAATGTTTCCTTCAGGTTTTTGATCAAAGTCCAGGGTGTTACAGCAAACCCATGGTTGTATATGATGTTATGCAGCTGTTAGCACCCATAAGTGACAACGTGAAGCGTGCCAAATTAACGTAAATCAAGATACAGCTATTAAATCAATACCTTTGTGCCAATATGCAACAGTTACTTAATTACAGAATCCCTGAAAGTACCAGACATCAAAGAAAACCTAGCTTAATCGTTTTAGTGAGGCTTTGCATTGAAGTAATCCTTTTAAGCATTGATCAACAGACATTGCAAGTGTTTCATATATTTCAGCAGATCTAATTACTTGGCTAAATATAAATTTAGAGACTAAATATTAAGCAGTGCTTAGTGTGTCTGGGTTGGTGTTGGTTTTTTGTTGTTGTTGTGTTTTTCTCATGGTCTTTGTTATTTCTGTCTATGGTTATAAATAATACAATTGCATTCATAGTTCTACCTTTCAGCATTTGAAATCCATAATGCAGAATTTCTCATTTTTAAGGTGAATTTATCACGGAAGGAATTATAAAGTGGCAAGAAGCTTGTGTTAAGTTTCTTATTGAGCTCCCTCAGGTAATAGCTTCATCCTGAGAAAATCACTACTTCTTTAAAAAGGATATAATTCTGGTAAAGTAGCAACTGCATTTCATATTTCTTGAATTTGGTGTTTGAAGTACAGCAAAAACAAGAACTAGTTGAAAACATTGTGAGCATGAAATGGGTGTCAAAATAAAAGGTGCTTAAAATGCAGAAACGTCTTCAAATGGAGATTTCTTCAGTGTCGTGCTATACTTCAAAATAATTTTAATATCTAAATTTTGTTGCCCATTTAGGATGTCGGGTATCTGGTGAGATGTTTTACTTTGATGCATTTTCCCAACAGATTATTCTGTGGTGTCAGATATGTCTGTTTCCTCTCATAATTTTGTTTTACCTTTGAAATGGTTTACAAGTAATGTCTTATTTATGTGAAATATAAGGAATATCGCATGTTGTTATCAAGTAGTTACTCGTGGTCATAAAGGAAGAGCTGGTCAATTTATTTGTGTAAGGAAGCATTAGGTACCAGTTGACTTTGATTTTCGTTGTAAGAAAGGATATCTAGATTTGTCCCTTTTAAAAACAGAACTTTGGGACCATTCTTTAGAACTGATTCATAGCAGAAGTAAAGGCAGTCAAAGTATTGATAAAGGAAGAAACTTGATTTTTTGTTTATTTTAAATGTGTACATATATATTTTCTAAGTGTTTATTTCTCTTATATTCTGTATTTACTTACATAATGATAAATAACATTTCTAAATGTGATACAGGATGCTTGTGTTTGGTTTTTACACCTTTCAGCTCTGTGGAACAGCTGCTGTCATTAGAGAAGGAAGGAATACTCTCTTCTCTGTGTGCAGTTCTGGAACCCTCAGCACAGGAAGGACATGGAAGTGTTGGAGCGGGTCCAGAGGAGGGCCACAAAGATGATCAGAGGGCTGGAGCAGCTCTCCTATGAGTTGGGGCTCTTCAGCCTGGAGAAGAGAAGGCTTCGAGGGGACCTGATAGTAGCCTTCCAGTATCTGAAGGGGGCCTACAGGAAGGCTGGGGAAGGATTATTTACAAGGTCCTGCAACGACAGGACAAGGGGCAATGGGCTTAAACTGGCAGAGGGGAGATTTAGACTGGATGTTAGGAGGAAGTTCTTTCCAGTGAGGGTGGTGAGGCACTGGAACAGGTTGCCCAGGGAGGTTGTGGATGCTCCCTCCCTGGAGGTGTTCAAGGCCAGATTGTATGAGGCCTTGAGTGAGCTGTACTAGTGGGAGGTGTCCCTGCCTATGTCAGGGGGTTGGAACTAGATGATCCTTGAGGTCCCTTCCAACCTTACCATTCTATGATTCTCAGTATCATTCATTTTATAGATAACCAGATTGTATTAGACTGAGGTAAGAGTCATAGAATGTCCATGCCAACTTTAATTCCCATACAAGATTCAAAGGTTAAAGTCCCAGCTGGAGATAGGTGGTTCATGAATGCCAAGTGCAGGCTGTTTAGATCTTAGAGAGTTCTGGAACTGACTCCCATTTCCATACAAATCAAAACTCAGTTCAAGCACATCATTGTGCTTGGTGGTCAGATTATTTATTAGCTCATTAAGTTAGTTTGAGGAAGATTTCTGGTGATGCCAGTTTAATTACTGGATCAAACCCAAATATATAGTTTTTCTATAACAACTTGAAGATACTCTGTAACAGGACCATAGCATCATAAAGAGTTGTGTAACCAATTAAAATGTGGGGTTTAGCCAAGAATTTGTGTGTAATGCCCAGCTATGTTGTAGAGAAATAACCTTTTCCACAGCCAGGAGGGGTGGGGGGAGATTTATTTTATGTATGTGTGTGTGTATATGTATGTACACAAAAAGAAAGACTAAAGTGAAGCTTTAAGTCACATTTATCTCACAGGCTTAATATTTCCCTCTCAAACACAGACACAGCTCCTTCTGCTCCATCTGTTGAAGTTAAAACTGCATACAGTTCCTTTTTTTGACAAAGCAGTCATCATATACATTACTCTAAATCCAGTTGTTGGAGCTTCTAGCTAATGTCTGAGTGAGCGAGATCCAGCTCTCTTCTCTGTGCTCAATACAGTCCTGTAAAAAGAGTAAATCATAACAAATATGGTTGCCTGGAGGAATTCACTCATAACTGGATGCTTTGTGGATTTTTTTTTCCTTTTTTTTATTTTTTTTTTCATAAAACCTGGTAGCACACATGATAAATTCTGTGATGACAAAATATATTAAGGGTGTTGATTTCATTTTGATTCAGTGCTAACAGGGTAATTTCTATCTACTGAAAGTGGTATGACCTGCAGAGACATCTTTGTGAAATCTTGCTATGAAATCAAAAGTGGTCACCATTAGAGATCACTTCTCCTGCCAAGGTAGGCTCTCAGTACCAGAAGTCATCTGCAGTCTCCCAGGAGGGAAAAAAAAAGAAACTTGGAGCATTTATTACTGTATCACTTGTTTGGCTCTCGTTGCCCTGTGCTGTGAAGTATGAACCATCTGCATTTGTCATCAATTTTCTAATAAGGCTCATGATAATAAGTGTTAGCTAATACTGCATAGATCAGGTAACAACTTGCTGTGTGATTAGTTCCTTTGTAACCCAGTCTGGTGAATAGTTTGCAGTCCTTGACACAGAAGAAGACACTACATTTCCTTTTGCTTTCTGGTGCAGCTACACAGCATTGTCAAGGCAACCTGATCTGGTGTTTTCTTTCTTCCAGTAAACTCTTTCAAAACATTGCTAGCTGCAAATCATTTCTTGTAATATGTGGGGTCAGACACTTCACCAGTATGCACAAAGGCACAAAGCTATTACTTTCTTATTGGCTGTCATGTCATTATAGCGAATAACTTTGTGCTCAAGGGAGAAGGTGTATATTAAAGCTTTTAAAGTAAAAATAATTCTGTAGCATTTATATCCTAATGTGTTGCCTTGAGGATGCAAAGGACTACTTTGTTCATACAAGGATATTTCTAATATTTTTTTTAGAGTAAGAGACTGTTACTGCTAATTTATCTGCATTCAAATAGTATACCGTAATTGACAAAGCAATGTTGTCTTGCATTTTTATGCCATAACAAGAATAATACATCTTAGCTTTCTTGTAGTGGTGGAATTTGGGCTAGCTTTCCAACTCTTTGTTTCTTTTGCTTCCTTATAATACAGTTTTTATTCACACAGCTATTGCAGTTCCCATGGCCTTCTGATGAAGGATTCTGATCTCTTGTGCCTCATACCTTAAATCCATCACAACATACCCTTAGGCTTGCCAAAAATCATCTTACTATGATATTTGTTGGGACACTCCCATGTGCAACATCGTTCCTGGAGGTGGAATGAGATGATTTTATTGTTATTGCATTGAACTTGCATTCCTTTGATAAGCAAAAGCAAAAGTCTTACAACAGAAAATGAAATTAAAATTACTCTTTCTTCTAATTAGCTGCTTGTAAGCACATTTGCTGCTGCTGCTCAGTACCATTCACAGAAGCCAAATTAGTTTAGAAGATTGTCCAGCTCTAGACATTACTGGTGTTATCCACTATTGCACAATACCATAAGCAAATACTTCTATGCTTTCAGAGGCTGAAATAAACAGTTTGGTTCAAGCTGCTTTACAGGTGCAATTTAAATCAAAAGCTTTCTCTTCCATTCTACATAGAGTCCAGGCCTTTCCTGAAGTTTGTCAGCCTCTCGCTTATTTTTTAAGAACCTGGGTGTCTCCATTTTTATTTCAGTCTTTTCAGTGCTGTCTTTTACAACCTGGCATCATCAGTAGTTGTAACAGAAGAGGAGCTAGGTCGAAACACTGAAAATAACAGAATATCTTGTTACTGCCTTTGCAGCCTACAGACATGTAAATGGATGCGAGTAGACTGCTATTTGTGATCTGGTTAATATATGTATTAATGTTTTTACATAACTAAAAATAATTTTACAGTGGTTATTTGCCACAAATTTATTTTGCCTGGCACCTATTGATATGACAATGCTCTAAACTGAATTTTAGTTCACATGGAGTAATTATCACATTTTTCAATAGATTTTATGATTTTTTAGTGTTAATTTAATTTAATTCATCTTATATTGTATGAAAATTACTTGGGGGGGAAAAAAACAAAAGAAACTTTTCCCCCAAGAATTGTTCAGATCTTTATTAATCTGCTTCAAATTTTATGTGGGAAAATTGGATTGTATGGCATTTGTTGGAGGTCTTTCAGAATGAATAGTCTCCCTCAGCACTTTGCCAGAGCTGTAGTTCTGTGTTAATTACTCTAGTCTGTCCTGAGCAAAATTTTTTCTGTTTAATTTTATACACAAGAGAGATTCTTTTTTAAGAAGAATTAAAAGACAGAGAAAGTAACTGTAGCTATTCATTGGAAAATCAGTATTCTTGCTAAAGTCATATTTACAATGATGATGAAGCATACTGACTCCTTTTACTTAATATTAGCTGCATGACAATTCAGACATGTATATACTGTGCACACAATTGCAAACATACAGTATGCCTAGATATGTTTAAACAGCAATGTATTTTAAAATACCAATGTTTTGGTACACAAGGACATTTAATCCAAGCTATGTCTTTGTAATAATTCGGAATGATTTGGTTAAGAGAGGCTCAGAAGTCAAGTTTATGTTTTCTACATAATGTAGGTCAGATGCTCTAACTACTTAAGGAAGAAAATAATGACCATATAAGAAGGATTAGTGTTCGTTGGTACTATTAATTTAGTGGGTTATGGTTGGAGGGAAGAATTGGTAAGAGTCTTTGATCTATGAAAGTGAAGGATAGAAATGAGATAAAGAAGACACACAAGATATTCTTGAGGTTCCTCCAGTAGTATCAAATGGCCTCTCTTCATTCAGGGACTTTGAGATTTGGCTGCTCTCCATTGCCAGCCAACTGTGCTCTTCTACACACAGGACTCCTTAGCATGCTAAGGTATTTTTGTACCCTTCATTTCTCTGTTTGCTGCTGTACTTCATTCCTTTTGCAGCATGTGATACTGAAGGGCCTTGAGCTGTAGCGATGCAATAACATGCTTCTCTAGGCCAGGTTGGACAGAAAATGCTTTAGATTTTTATTCTGTAAGATAAAAATTAAAACCCTAAGGAATTTGACATATTGGATGGAGTGTTTAAAATACTAATGTATGAAATGGAAAAATCAAGGACATGATCAGCAAACAAAAAAGAAACAGGCACATTCATTACAAGGCCGCAATGAGGTTTTTTTATGCTTGCACTTGTCAAAGAGAAGGCAAATTTAGATGGAAGGTGGAATAACTAATATTCTGTTCTAAGTCCTGGAGAAGACTCTGTACCTTATTTATAACAACTACAGCTGAATAAACAGAAAGTGTATTTGTTTTATCTTTTCAGATTTCAGCAGTTGTACTTTATTGGCTCCAATTTCAAAATTTCAAGATACTTCCCAGCAAGTTAGACAATCTGATATCAAGGAAATTAGGCAGTGTGATGAATACTGAAGAGAAGATGATTCAAGTAAAGACTAACAAAACTGTGATCAGATATTGTCACTATGTCTTAAGTGTCTAAGGGAACAACTCTTCAGAGAAATATCACTTTGGTTGGACAGGACTAGAGAAAGTGGTGAGGCATACAAGACAGTGTGATGAGATGTTGATCTCCAGCATGTTTTTATATTCACCTTTCTCTATAATTTCTCTCCTTTTTCTATTCCTCTCCTTGCCTTCTTTCCACACTCATCATACTCTTTTAAGACCAAAATGCACTCAGATGTGCTACTTGGTGTTCAAATACAGAGATTCTGGCACAGACTCTGGGGAGATTTGTTTGTTGTGGCTGCTGTAGTGGAGGAGGGANGGAGTCGTGGTTGCTTTAACCCTGACACAGTACATTACATTCAGCACTTGTGTCATGGCTGCTCTTGTATTGGTATACTGCAAAATGCAGCACCTTACCTGCTTTTGCTGGAAAGTGAATTGGCCTTTCAGCAAAATCATGATCTGTGCTTTGTGGTCTGGTAGTTTGATGGATTAATTTTTTTTTTTTTTTTAAGTTACTGTTATTTGAGACGTGAGCTGTGATTTAAAGGCATTTGCTACTTAGTTACTGGAGGAAAATGCTTTAAATTAGGTGTGCTGCTCTTTTGGAAAAACAGAGTAGGTGGTGGCAGGAGAAAACTGCCTGCAAAGAGAGTAAAAGTGATATGAAAAAGTAGATTCTTTCAATAGAATGATTGTAGGAGTACTGCAGAAAGAGCAGGTAACGGTAGCATCTGCTTCTGTTCTTGAGTAACTGTGATAAAAATTAGTGGAAATGCAGATTTTTACCCCCTTTTCCCCTTGTTTCTTTTGTGGATTACCTACAGGTAGCCTGGTTTTTTGGCTTTTTGAGTAGCAAAGGTATATGCAGAGGTACTTAAAGTACATTTTCCCCCTAGAATTCTAGATGTGTGGTCTTGTTCCTGTAGTTTTGCATTATGGTTATAGTTCTCCTGACCAGTTTAATATTTCAGCTGTGATTTATATGTCAGAGTTATCTTTTTAGATAAAGGGGCTGAAGTGAACTGTGCTAGGAGATAATAAGGTAAGAGGAGAAACAACAATTGTAAAAGAAAAGCTAATGATAGTATCAAAGACTGATTTTGTGGACTTGTATTGAGCTGAAACTTGGTTAACATTCTTTGAACATTAAAAGACGGTGCTTGGAAAGTACACAGTTTGCAGAGTGTTTTTTCACTCTGTATATTGATACAAATTGATATATTGATACAGTTTCTAGCAGATGGAAGCTAAGAAGAAACTTCCAATATGGAGAGATTATGCTATAATTACTTGCCATGGAGGGGTTTTCAGCAACTCCCTGAAGCATCTGGTGTTAGCCTTTGTCTGAGACAGAGCATTGGATGAGAGGGATGTGCGATCTGGCCAGTTCTGTATTTCCAAATTATAGCATTTTTTTGCTTAGTCTGTGTTTGGATGATTAGGATTCAAGTACTGAAGTTCTAGTTGGTAAATGACAAGTATTCTCAATAGCACTTCCAGATTGCAAAACCAGCTACTTAATTTTTAAAATTGTCTTCTCAAATTACTTAATATCCCTATTTTACACTTTTTAAGGGTCTGATAATTGATGGCATACACAGCTAAACACTCTGTAAGCTTGTGAAGACTGCATACTGATTATATCAATCAAGTCCAGCTCTCCTAATTGTCACTTTAAAAAATAAATATAACACTGTCTTGATTTTGATAAACCTGAATTATTAGTTCTTTGCAGATGATAACCTTAAGGTGTTTATCTGAGTGAGATCTTTTCATTATGTGGTTCTTTCATTACTCTAGGTGTGCATATCACACATTGAAGTGAATTAAAGTGTACATTTCAAACGAACCCGTTTCTGTTTTAAACTTTAAATAGGTGTTTTAAATACACCACAGACATTCATCTGAATTCCAGACACAGTTTTTTTAATGTCACCCAGGGACAGAAATAGAAAGTAAATTTCATGCAAGTTTGCCAGAGAAGTACTTGTACTAGCTCATCTAATGAGCCAACTAGATTAAGTTCAGGTTGTGTGTAGATATCATTGTAAGATGTACGACACAACACAAGATTTTTAAAAATTTATTTTATTTTTGTGTTGAGTGGCAAGCATAGCAATGGTCTAATTCTGGTCTTCTGTCCTTGATTTTTTACAAGAGTCTCTTCTCTGGGATGTATCTTTTGTCAAAATGCAATAACAAATATGTTTTCTGTGTCTTTTGTCACCCTGCTCAGTTCTTCCTCTCCAAATGTGGTCTGAGTGTATTTGGGGAAAAGAAGCTGGAGGAGATGCATTCATGGCCCAGACCCTCATCTTTGCAGCCATCAAACCTGGCACATTCTTTTGGACTGTATGAAGGGCACTTCCCATCTTGGAGCAGGATGCAGTGAGGTGTCCCTTGTCCTTCTTTAAGATGCAGTCTCTCAGGCACGGGCTGTAACCACATTTAAATTGCACAGAGTGGCTCAAAATGCTTAATTCAAATTCAAAGGTCCCATTTTTCACCAACACTGCACAGGGCTATTTTGTTTTCCTGATATGTGTGAAGCCCTGTTGTCCTTTATTACTTTTTCCTCCACCCATTGCTCAAATTCCATTCCTGCAAACTACTATTACAGCTGCTTTCCTGCAGGTGGTAGGTTGATAGTAGTGAACAGTTTACTGTGAAGCCTGAGCCAATTAGTGGTGCAACAAGTGACCAGAAAACCTTTGCTAAATCGCAGTAGATAAACAACCCTGAGCTACGTGTTCAGACTACTAATACATCTTCTCATCTCAGCTAAATTTATTATAGACTGCTCCAGTTCTTAAGAGCTTTTTTCAAAAGTGCTAACCAGATCCTTCAGGTCAGGTATGAAGTAAGAAAGATGTTTTTGTGTATATTCCTAATTTGTGCGCAGAATGTGGTTTCTACAACAGCCCCTACTAAATAATTTTAACCTTCATTTTGCAGGAGTGATTGTTTCAAGCTAGAGATTGACACAAAGTCTTTCTTTAGATTGTGGAAAGAATTCAGAGAATATTACATGGCGATTTTGGCTCTAGGTGAGAGCAGGAGTTCTTTCCATCTCAGGGAGCTGTTTACATTACATTTGTTTTAATTCCTCCCCCCTCCCAAATGATGTATAGGGAGGAAAATATCAGAATAAATTAAGTACTTAATATTAGCAGTGTCATGACCATACTAGATTTCCCTGTCAGGCCTCTTTACAAGCAATTTAAACAACAAGATTCTTGAAAATACCCAGGAGATAAAAGTCCAAGCATTCACAGCACGTTGTGAATCAGACCATTAACTTCACTTTCAATTTGGCATCCTCAGTGTTGAGCCCCTCCAGGTCAGAAATCTTCAGCAGTATGAGAAAAAAGTGTGAATGTGCAGCCCTGAAGTAAATACGGAGTTGCTTCAGGAAATCTATGTAGACAAAACTTCGTGGCCAATGTGACAGAAGATTGCTACTAGCAGGAGGCAACACAAAGACACAAAATGGCAGATGGGGACAAGCAGATAGTAAATCTACAACCTGAAAGTAAGGATAAGGAACACAAGCAGCAGTTTGCAAAGTGCAGTTCTATGGTGTGGCAACAGCTTCTGTGTGAGCAGATGTCTCTTAGTTCTGCATTGGGCCATCACAAAACCACTTTGCAGAAAACTTATTGGGAGGGAAATAAAATTGCAGATTTATTCCTATCTCTGTATTGGGATCCCTAGAATACGAAGCAGCATCTCCACATCCACAGAAGATCTGTTTTCATAGGATAGTTTAAAATATCTGTATTTACTTGTTGCATGCTAAGCAAGCTTTTACTAGCAATGACATGCAGTGAGGTAAATTTCAGTCCCTTAAAATAAATGTTAGGGATTTTCTCAGACTGTTACAGGAAAGGGAAGTGGTTGACTACATATGAAGCAGATGTTCCCTGTAAGTAAGCATTATTTTTTTTCCCTTTTAGTTTCTTCTTCTTTCCTCGGAAGAATCATTAATACATTTTGTAATTGCAAGAGTGGGCTATGAAATCAATAACCACCCCCTTGAAGTTTCAGAGTGAGACAGACTTTAAGAAAGAAACAAACCAAAACACGAGGTAGAAACCTAGAATGGGGTAGTTTTACAGCTGCCATAGTAAAGCTGCCACAGCGTCGTGCTGGGATAAAACAGGCCCAGACTTGTTTGCAGTGCCCGTGCCCTGTTTGATTGGCTCGGTTTTAAGTTTCTCTCCTGCCAGTGGTGTGTGTTACCTCGAGGAGTGATTGAAGGGGGTCTGCTCCGGACGGGCCTGACTTCACTTTATTCCGGGCTTTGCTCCTCCGCCTGCGGCCGGTGGTGTTGCAGACTGCCCCCCGAGGACACCTGGCACCCGCCCGTCTTTTGTTTTTAGCAGCGTACTCTGGTCCTGCTACCCTCTCCGCCTTGTGATTGTGCAGAAAACACAATTTGGGATTATAATTTCTTCGATTATTGCCTCACCGCAGCGTCTCGGGCTGATCAGTGAGTAATCTTGCCTATTAAATCAGTTGGAGTCTCAGGTTTTCCCACCAATAGCCCTGCTCGAGGGCAAGGAGAATCCGTCTTGTGACTGGCAGCGGCACTTGTTGCTCCTCACCCTCCGATCTGAGTTATGGGTATTTATATTCCTTTGTCCCTTCCCTAAATTGCTCCATAAAATTCCTGTTGTACTTTTTGTGTAAATAATTCCCGACTAGCTATTCGAACTTTTAGTAAATTGTAAATAGTTCACCATTTTGGGGTGTGTGTTTGTTTGGTGCGGGAACTTGCATTAATAAAGGTGGATATTTTCCCATTTGCGCATATTAAATTTGAATATTCATAACACACAGTAAAGCAAAGAAATGCAGGCTGAGGTGTATGTTGTGTTTCAGAAGTAAAACAGTTGGGGTGGGAGGAGTGGTTTTGATCCCGTTCACAATCCAGCTTCTTTCCATTGACAGTTCGTTCTGGCTTCTTGGTGGGAACTTCTGAAGCAGGTATACAGTCTCCTACCGCCCTCCAGTGGTTTGCAGAGCATAGTGCAAGTGTAATGCTCACAGAACTTAGAATGTCTTCTCAGGATATATATTGTTTTGGTGTGGGTCTGTTTGGTGACTTGCATGAAGTGTTCTGTGCGAGTCTTGCATAAAGCGGTTGTTAGATGTTCCGAAGTGTTTTAGCACGCCTGTTTGGTAGAGCATAATGATATTCTTATAGCTATATTCCTATATTTTTTCATTACTATATTCCAATCAGCCTCAAACCAGCACACTCTATCCTGATATACCTCTCTTGTAGAAGTTTATGAGCCATATTTACCTCTTCTGCCAGTTGGTCATGTGTTTTTAATCTTTCCACCCCCCATGTTTATGTTTAGAGTAATGGGACTAGCTTTCTTCTTCGACTTCAGAGTTACATATGGAAAACTTTTATTTAAGTGGACATTCAGATCACCTTAAGTCATTTGTGTATGTACGGAGAGCAAAGTGGCTACAATGAGACTACAGATATACACAGCAATGAAACTTTAACACAGTTTTGTCTAGTAGACAAAAACATGTAGCATCAGAGTTGAAATGACAGAAAAATTCTGTTTAAAAAACACAATTTTTCTTCATGTTCAACATTGATCTCTTACAAAGCACTCAAAGGTAAGCAAAGGGTTAAGGTAAAAATCCTTTCTTTCATTTGTCCAGAGATAACGTTTTCTCTGGAAAGAAAGCCTGTTGCAAGGCTTAAATTGCAAAAAGGATGAAAGTTTCTGGGCCAGATGTTGTATAACCTGGTGATCATAATGATATGATAACTGAGCATAATTCCACACTTGGTCTGGTCTGACCACTGAATATTGCCTACATGAGCTACAATGAATTCTTGATTTTTTTGTTATAGTGCTTTTTTTTTTTCCTTGCCACCCATTTTCCCAAGCTGCCATACAAAACTCAGCACGCTTAGTTTTCACTCTTAGATAGATGTATGAAACAACTAAAATGAGATACCAGCTGGTAAACAAACTCCTTGCTCTGTCTCTTTCTATATCACTCAGAAAATACTAAATTCTTCTGAACAGTTATTTAAATCTTGTGTTTGTAAAATTCTGGCAAGGGCTAGAAAATGCTCCAGAGATTGTGTTTTGAGCTCTGAAACATGCAAGCTTTATCTTTAAAGACAGAAATTTGTTTGGTCCAGTATGTTGTGCTCTAAAATTAATGTCAGGAAGAAGCATTTCTGAGAGTTAGCCTTCTTGGTGACATTGCATTGACATAGTCACTTTTTTTCTGCAGTTGTGCTCCTTCAAATGTGAACAAGCAGCAAATAGTGTGCAGACGAGAATGGCCATATCAGTTCAGATTAAACTCTTAAGCATGCTGCATAGATGCCATCTCCAGAAGCAATTTAGGGAAATTTGCTATTTTCCAAAACCAAACCAAATCATTTTTTTAAAAAAATGCAACAAAACAGCCGACCAAAGAAACCCAAACAAGGAAAACAAAGCCAAACATACTTTCAAAGTCCATTTATAGCACCTCGGCGCTCTGAAGTGCCCAGGGATTTTGCTCGAGCCTTGGCACCTGGAAACTTAGAAGGCGCAGTCCGGGCGTAGAGTGTAGCGGTGGGAGGTGGGGAGCAGCTGCGCTGCCGCCGGCCGCTGCAGTGCTGGTGCGTGCAGTGAGTGGCTGCTGCAGCACGGTTCAGGCCTGCCCTGGCACGACTGCAGAGAGATGTCGCTGCTGTACTGCAGCTTGTGCTCGTGTCGACCGTCAGAGGCTGGCGACCCACTCTCAGATTAATCACTGTAAGGAAGGCATTTTGCTTTTTAATGCTTTTTTTCTATGAGCCGTTTCCAAAAGCAACCTTCATAGTAGAGCAAGTGCTGATGGAAGTGCTGAGAGAGGGAAAAAAAAAGTATCTCCTGAAGAGCTGCAGTGTTCAAATGCAGAGAATAGCCTATCTCATCTTAAAATAGCCTTAACTTAAGCTAGGATTTAGGGTCATCATTCACTAACATGTGCCTGGAAGATCCTTCTTGCATTACTGAGGCTATTTGAATGCTATCCTATATGATCATTTCTATGTAACAATCTTTTCAAATTTCTTTAATTTAATCCTCAGTACAGTTGCATTTCTTTTGCTTTTAAGGGAAGACAATTCCACAACTCTTTTCACAGTATCACAGTATCACCAGGGTTGGAAGAGACCTCAAAGATCAAGTCCAACCCATCACCACAGACCTCAAGACTAGATCATGGCACATTTTCCTCTAGTTTTAAGCAGCTGACAATAGTTGGGAAGAGTCTTAATATTATAACCTAATGTCTGCAGTTTTTCTTTCATCATCAGAAGTGTGCATCAAGTAATCTTAAAATAAATATTAAACCTATTAACAAATTATGGCCATGCTGCAATAACTTTAGCTGTCATCCTCAAGGAAGCAGAAACACAACTCCGAAGCTGTGAAGATGAGATCATTATGAATTTTACAGTGACAATGCNAATTACTTTAGCTGTCATACTCAAGGAAGCTGTGAAGATGAGATCATTACGAATTTTACAGTGACAATGCACATACCACTGCAATGTGCATTATCCAAAGTGAAAGATTTGTGAATTTTTTTACAGCTTGGAATTTTTTGGTAGAAAGAGTCAGAACGACCTAATGAATTTACTGTAAAATTTTATGCCTCTTTATTACCTTTTTTTTTTTTTCTTTAATTACAGTGGGAGAAACTACAGATGACAACAAGCGAGAGGAGGAAAATAGTTTGTTCAGTCACATTCCATGTAATTGCAATTACCTGTGTTGTTTGGTCATTGTATGTTTTGATTGACAGAACAGCTGAGGAAATTAAACAAGGCAATGATAATGGTAAGTATCTTTTACCTTCTTCAGTCTTACCAGTCAGGATGTTCTTAACAGCTCACTAATACAAGGGTACACCAAATGCTTTAATGCAAAAGTAATGAATGTGTCGGTGTTAAAAGCTTATGTTGTGCCCCTGCAGAGACCTCTACTTAGTGTAATCATTACAACAGCTTAACTAGGCTGCTGGATCCTCCTAGGTTAATCTCCTATTATCTAGGTATTTCTAAAGCTCAGGAAAAAAAGATGAGTCAAATTCAAACAGCTCAGTGCAAGTTCGGGTCTTAGAATAACAATTTATTTTTATTACCCCTTTCAACCTTGCTATCTTGTAAAACATGACAGAGTCCTTTCATCAACAAACTTCCTAACAGGAGCTTCCAAGAGACCATGTTCCAGTTGTCTTAGTCCTTCATGCAGGACTTAAGTAGCTTGCAAATCCATTCCTGCTTCCAGTTGCATTTATTGTACTGAGGGTGGTCAAACAGTGGAAGAGAGATTGTGGAGTCTCCATGTGTGGGGGATACTGAAAATTCACAGATGGGTAACAAAATGTGTGTTTTAACATAATTAGGTTGCTTTTTGGACTACACTTGCTGTATGTGAAAACTGTATTTGAAACTGATCTACTCTTTTCCATTTCAAATCTAAGAACTATTCAATCTTCAAATTTAGTCTTCAATATGAAGAGGACAAAAAGCTTTTGAGTTTTGATGGGACAAAGGTCTCTAGCTTTGTGGTATACTTTGAAGTTAAAACAGAAAGCAAAAGATGTGTTTTGTGCCTTCGTGTTTAAATATTTGATGATGCTCCTGATGCCTGCCTTTCTTGCCTATGAGAGGAAAATATGTAACAAGCCTTCATAATTCACAGACAAATGTCTTCTTTCATCTCAAAAACACTGGCCCTGAGGAAAGGACTAGGAGGGGCTTTGAACTTGAGTTTTAAAATCCCTTTAAATGTATCTTTCAAAATATATAAAGGTCTTTTCTTTTTTTCTCATTACAAATACATATAATGCAAGTAAATGTCACTAGTCTATAGAAAGGACAATTTGAAAAATATTTCAAATATTCTAGAATTTATATGGCATCAGTCATGGAGAATCAAGCTTCATATAAATTTGCTCTGCTCAAAGAAACAAAGTTTTGACTCTCCTGATAAAGCACAATTCACTGTGCTATTCCAGTTAAGCAAAAAATGATGCTTCCTGTTTCTATAGAAGGCAACAACACATCTTGACTGCTAAAGAGTGGAAGAAACTCCAAAGGAAAGCTGAGTTACTTATTCAGCCTCTTTGTTCTGAGCTCAGCACTCCAGCTGTGACTTGCTGGTTCTAAGTGTCATTACCCACCAACGTGGCTTAGTCAGAAGCAAATCATACTGCTTTCATAATTAAGAGCAAGAAAGAGACAGTAATTAAAAAAAACAAAACCCAAACATTTATAAGGTGGGGGAAAAGAAGAAAATAAAGAAAAAACACATTACCAGAAATGCCACCTTAGCAAAGTATTTCTTCCTCTCATCCCTGGAACAGGAGGTTGAAGAAAGGCATGGCAAACATTTTGTGAACAAATTTAACACGGATTTAACCCTGACGACTGAAACTAACCAGAGTAATGGTGGTTAGGGAGATATGAAGTGAGTTAGATTACCTTCCTATGCTTTCATTTTGCTGCAAAATAAACAACAAAAAAGTTATTGGCTAGCACCATCAATTGCTAGATTATCATTTCAAAGTACTACTAAACCGTTACCATGACAGGATAAACTACAAGCATTTTGTATGCTTTTGCAATAATTATTATTATTATTTTGGTTGCTATTTATTTAATTATAAGCCCACTTCCTATGTTCTTAATTGTAAAAGGAATACTTGGATTGATGAGACTTGCACAGCTGACTAAAACTCAAGACTTGCCAACAGGAGTCCAGGTTACTTCATCAAGAATTTGAAACTGGCTCCTACTGACCCTTCTGCAGTCACAAATGGGGTTGCATATTGCCTTCCTGCCTGTGGCAAAATTTTGGGTAAAACTTACAGATAGCACTGACTTGTTCTGAAGCATCACCAGTAGCTGAATACAGCATTTGCAAGGCACCTTGAATACTATACTCAGTGAGTGAAACATTGTTCAAAGGCCTTCCCTATAGGACCAATAAACCTACTGAGATTGTTTTCTGATGCAGGAAATAGGTAAGATAGGTAAGACCCCTTTCCTTAGCTTTTTTATACTATCCTCAGACTTCAGGATGAAGCTGGGACTAGCCAATGATATTGTAAGTGTGGGTGTTCCAGGTACACTAAACAGTGTCCTGCTTCTAGGATGATTTAAACGCCCACCTGTTGCTGAAAATGTACATAATATTTCTAAGTTGGTGCTTGTATTTTTGCCTAATCATGCTAGTGTATATGAGGATATTACTGAACAACCACAAAATGTTCTGGTTTTGACTGTTATCAAGCATTACACTTCCTCTGAGACAGTGAGCTTGCATTTCTTATTTGACCAAACTGTGGTGGAGTTGGTTTAAAGGGGGAGGCAGATATAGTTTCTTGGTTGGTCTATGGGACAGAAACATCTGCTGGTTTTGTTTTTTTTTTTTTGCTTGAGCCAGAACTGCCCCCATAGCGTGTACGTAGCTGGGAATTCTTCAGCAAGTGGCTTCTTTTCTAGATATTTTACTGAAACTCAGTCCTTGATATCCAACACTAATAAATACATAAATGCTTTATTTCAAAGGTGTCCTTGAATGGCCATTTTGGACAAAACTCGTTGTGGTGGCCATTGGATTCACAGGGGGCCTGGTCTTCATGTATGTGCAGTGTAAGGTTTACGTTCAGCTGTGGCGCAGATTGAAGGCCTACAACAGAGTCATCTTTGTTCAGAACTGCCCAGACACTGCCAAAAAAATGGAGGAGAAGAATTCTTCGTCCACTCAGACCTCAGACATCAAGGACACAGTGGTGGTGCCAGTAGCACAGACAGGTACAAACTCTCAGCTGGCGGCTGAAGAAACAACATCTGAAGTCATGCCAGTTTGACAGAGACAGCAGTTTCTTCCTTGCAGAGTAAGGCATAGTGTTTTCTACACTACAAATGCTAAGGGAGTAGAAATGACTGTGCAATTTTTTTTCAGTTATGAAAACAAAAACCCACACAAAACCCTAAAAGGAAAATGGATACAGCAAAGCAACTTGTTACTGTATGAAATGTGACTGTTTGTGAAGTAGTTGATCAACTAGTCAGCAAGTGTAGTGAAAGTGGAAATGTAGAAAAGTGCAATAGAGAAAAAGTCTAACATACAATGCCAAACCAAGGTGACAAGAGTAATGTTGTTTTTTTTTTCCAATTGGATGGCTGGGAAAGTAAAAACAGACCTGACATAATCCATTTTGTTTACAGAAAGCAAAAACCTGTCATCTGTTTACTAGTGTAAGTTCTATTTGCTATTTTCTTAAAGATACACTTCAAAAGGGTACCGATCGAGTTACAAACATCAACTGAACCGAAGTATAAATAGCTGTATCACAGCACTCACTCTCTAAGCCTTAGACAGTAACACAAAGTCAGTTCACCTGACTGTGGTGGAGACTGCATGTTTGGGCAGCTGTGTCAACCAAGGGTATCTGAAACATTCAAAGGGCAGCATTGTTTTTAAATATGCCTCCACTTTTGAAAAGCAAGCGATTCCAACCAGTATAAACTCACATCTCCATAAGCTACAGATACTCTGTTTAGCTGCCAGCAAAATAAGGAAGGAGAGAATGTGTAGACAGGTATTCAGAAGAGCAGCTCACCTGTTTATTTTACTTTATAAGAGTGAGAGATATAAATTGGATACACAAAGTTTTGAGGCAGAACTATAAAAGAAAAAAATGTAGTTTACCGCAGAGTCACAGAAAAGTAAGCTGCGTTATTATCAAAGGTCTGCAAAATGCTGACACACACAGAAGATGGAAGCCATTGTTGGTTTTATTTTTTTTAAGATTTATGATACAGAAAGGTAGATGTAAGAGAATGTACCTATGTATCTTAAGAGAACATTAGTTATTATCTCCTTGTTCTGAAAAGTTAGTCTTTATCTTCCTGACTGAAAAAATAAATCAATGGTTTCCCTCTGTACAGGTAAACTTGAGGTGTTAAGAGATTCAGCTGTTCAGTTGTTAACTCTGTTTTGAGCATTCTCATATAAAAATGAAGTGTGAATAGCACTAAAAGGTGCAATAGATAAATGAATGTAGATATAATTCTGTGTCCAACAGGGTGACTTATACATAAAGAACCGATTTTGTGACTTGTTTCACATACCTGTGATGTTTACCATCAGGACACAACGGCAAGTGTTGTCTTGGAGTAGCCATGTACTGGCATGGACAGGTCTGGGGCCTGAATGTTATGTTTATTAGAAAAAAAAAAAAAGGTTAAAAAAAAATTATTATTTTTTTTTGATCTTGTATTTAGGTAAAAGAGGAAAAGCAAACAAGCAAATAAAGAACCAGGTTAAAGAGGATAGCAGAGCACAGGTTCATCCAAAGGGGGAAATCTGCCAGAATTACAGGTGATCTAGACTTCTACAGAAGCCTTGCAGTTTATAAGGGTAAATTTCCTCTTCAAACACTTTAAACAGAATCATTCCATTCTTGCAATATCCAGGTTGCTGAGCTGAACATTCATTTGAGTTTATATATATATATATTGCATTCCTTTGTGAATGTGTTTACCAGCTTGCAGCTCAGGGAATACTGGAAGTAGCAGTATTAGCAAGAAATGTGTCTTATTATCAGACTATTATGTTCTTTTGTATTGAAATTGCTCATGTAATTTGGATGTGACTGAGTGATTGTCAACTGGCTAGACAGAACACAATCTCAGTGCCTGAATAGGTCCTAAATACATATTAATAATTTGCTCTAACTTACTCCAGGTGAGTTAATGATCAAGTTTTTTTCACACCATGACATGCACTTTTCAGATAAAGTAACTTTCCAATCATATAACTGCAAATTGGAATTGTATCTTCTCACTTGAAATAACAGGCAAGAGTAACCAAGTAATTTCTCTGTCTGCAATTGTGGCAGTACCAAGGAATGGAAATGCTTTGACTGCACATCTTTAAGGAAAGTCTGCAAAGGCCTGGCTTTCAGAACGTGTAAATTTACTTGCTGAAAAGCAAACCTGGTATCTGAAGTTAGACACTTAAAAATACTGGCTGCATCTAAATGTTTGGAATTATATTTACAATAAAATCTGATGAGTCATAGCAAAACTGACACAGAACATTATTATGGAAGATAATTAAGAGTTTTCTGAAATAACAAGAAAGTTCCATTCAAGTGGCAGTAACCCTGCTTCTTTAGCTACCTTTTTTCTTTGACCTGCTGTAGCATCATTACTCTACTGACAGTACTTCCTCCTCTATTTTTATAGTTTACTGGAGACTAATTCCCATTTTCTCCTTGAACAAGTATAAAATGTAACTAAAAAAAAAAAACCACCTGAGGCTTCTGAAAGCTGATTTGTCACATCCACCAAAATTAGAGTTGGCAACAGAACAGACAACTTTGAAAATTTTATACTAGCAACTTCTACTTCAGAACACTGTTTAGGCACTCGGCTGTAAGTGTGCGTCTGAGTTTACCATTAGTTATCAGAATGGAGCAAGACTTTAGTTGAAATTCCTCCTCTCCGTCTAAAATATTAATTTGGACAGCAGGAAAAGGAGACTGACAATGAGACAAGTTAGGAGCAAGAGATTACAGCAGGCTTGAAACACCTTTAACCATTTAAAGCATTACAGTATTAGCCTGTGCATCCCTTGCACAGGGTATTTTAGAGCTTTCAGGTATTTCATGCAGGATTGGAATTGCTGTCTGAAGGAGGGTGCAACCCCTTTGAAACAGCAAGGAGCTACTCACATCAACATGCATGAATAAGGAAGGTGCAAGAATACAGACACTAGGCAGCTGCTTATCAATCAATGTTTTTTCATTCCCACACGAAGCACAATTTTCTGTATCAGTTTAATAACTACAGGATTCTACCCTGCGCAAACAGTATACTGATAGTTTCGAAATACAATCTAAGACTTTTAAATAATGATACATCAAGTAAAGGTCTGTATCAAACTGCTTGTGGAGCCACAGTGCATCTCAGGCATATATGCTCATGGTGGACTTCAGGCTGGCTAAACCCGCAGGAGCAGAACCTTGCTATGAGCTGCATTACCAAGAAAAGCTTAATCTGCATTCCTGTTTCAGCAAAGTTTTAATGAAGGTAGGTAGAAGTAATTTGATGTCAGATCAGACCTGGAATTTTAAATAAGATACTCTTAATCTGTGAACATGCACATTTCTTTTCCTGTCTTAAGTTATAAGCATTATAAAGTTTATTTCAAACTGGTACAAACATACCACTTCTGACTATCATTAGCATTATGAAGATTCTCAGCTAGCCCCAACTGTGCCATTCACACACACTGCTTTATCTGAAGGCAGTGTTTATATTCGTTGTGTAGAAAAAAAACAGTAATTCCCCATCACTAGAACAAACATTTTTAATTTTTAATAATGCAACTTACTCTATGATGAAAATATTTTACTGTGTATAGTATTTGGAACTACAAGTTTGTGTTACTTGTTTAACTCCCTCTCTTTTGCAAAAGAAAATTGTATGTTATTGTGGGTGAACGTGTACTGAAAAGACAGAAGGTATAAGGGGAAAAAAAGTAATATATCTGCTTATTGTTGTGAAAAAATGTATTTGTATTAAACAAATGACCCAAATTGCCGTAGTATTCTACATCTGTCACTTTGTTATATGGAGCATCACGTGCTGAACATGAATTGGGAAGACCACAGTCTTGCAAGAAAGTTTAACAATGTCCCTCAGCTACAAAATTAGTATTGTTAAACCTGCTAGCTCAGAGTGGCTAGTTTTGGGGAGCACATCTTGGCAGAATGCTCAAGAAAACACCTCACAGTACAAAAACACCTAAAAAGAACTAGGATTCAAGTCCATAAAGAACTCCAAGAAACCAATCTATTTTACATCCACAGTGAAACAAACCAGTACTGTGGTTCAACTACAGGTATACGAGGAAGAAAACTTCCTCCAGAAAGCAAGCAGTGTTGTGGAATGAATTGTTCATTGAATTGTGGAATGTCCAGCACTAGAAAGCATTAAAGATGAGTTGGATAAACTCATTGTTTAAAGCTAGTCTCACCTTAGAATGTCTTACTCCCGTTTATTGCTTCTGACTTCTACTTGGTGAGATTCTTTTCTCCTTTTCTAAAATAAATGGCTTTTTTAAAAAGAAAAGAAATATTACACACTTGCATTATAAAGGAATCTACCTACTTGAAGTCTAGTGTAAAACCAAAAACTATCCTGTCTTGATAAACACACAGCATTCCAACTAAATTCTAAGTTTAGCTTTCTAAAGAGAGTTGTACCCACTTACCCTGTATCTTCCTCCTGGCTTATCAGCCATGGAGAGAGTGGCTGTTTCAAAAACTCAACAGTTCCAGCTGAAATAAGTCAGCATATGGCTGGTGACTGCTCAAGAGTATAGTTCAAAACACAGGAGAATTGCTCTAACAAATTACATTGCCCACATCCAAGCCCAACAGACTGTTCGTTTTGTTAAAGCTGCCAGAGCCAGCTCACTGGCTGAAGTCACTGAAGACAAAATCTTTTTTTTTTCTTTTTAATTGACCATGACAAAACCTCATTTTTTAAACACACAGATCTGTACTGGGGATCAACTACTAGAAAGATTACCCACCAGGAATAATTATTTCCACATAATTAACAGATGTCTGAACTGTAACTGCTACAATGTCTACAGACAGTAAACCTGAATACTTATTTGTGTCCAGACAATCTAATCAGCACTAACAAGAGATGTCCTGGATAATGCTTGCTGTGAAATTATCCCTGGCTTTACCCTGGCCCCGTTTTTTGTTTTCCAGTATTGAAAATGAGAATCTACTAAGAGCCTTCCTGAAAGACACGTTTAAAGGCCTCTAAAGAGCTGTCTCATAAAGCATGCCTTCTATGCCTTCTAAGTACTAAGCAACTTAAATTTTAAAATGCACAGCTTTCTCAACAGGAGTCACTTGGGGGTTGGACTGGATGATCTTTAAAGGTCCCTTCCAACCCAAACCATTCTATAATTCAATGAAAAACAAAGACAAAATATAAAACCAATTATAGGGACTTCAATTGGCTTCTGAATTCTTCAGTACAGAGGGGTGAGGACAGTGCAATTCTCTCAGATTCTCTTTGCAAAACGTAAAATACTTTTATAGCAACATTCCTGACACAGATTCTCAAATAAGAAGGTACAAGAGAAGACTTCTTTTTGATTAAGTGATGCTCCATGTATCTCATCTTCTGCATATGCATTTCCACTAAAAATGGTAGAGCATTTCTTACACCCAAGTTGTTCTGTGCCACACAGCACAGGATTTTGTGAGTTAAGGCCTATTGTTGCTCTCCACAAAATTCTGCATAACCACAGACATCCCAGCCACCACCACAAGAGATGAATAAACAGTGCCACAAGCTGTTCCTACTGTTTACCAGGGGTAAATATTTATAATCTATATGTTGTACATTCTCCCCATTACCAGGAAAAGTTAAGCATTTCCTACCACAGAGTATTTCTAGCCGGTGTCTGAATCCTGACTGCTGTCTGACTAGGGAAGAGGGACTCAAGTAGTCAAGATTTCAAGACATAAAGTACAGTGGATTTGCCAGCTCAGGAGTCTGCATCCTGAAGAGGAGATACAGTAATAGAAAGATACCATTAATATTTAAAGTATTAATTATATTCAACATTTTTATCCAATAATATACAGTAATATACACCTTTACCCAGGGATATACTCTTTACCACAGGTGCACAGTGAGCTCATAAAAGACGCAACAAACATCTTTGCAAATATACTTAGAATTTATTTGTTTTTCCAGTGATAATTAAAATAGATTTCCTACTATTCCCTTCAGCTGTTTCAGTTCTTGAGATGGTGCTCATTAGGCCACCTCTTCTACTTTATTCAATTCTTCTTCAGCTTCCAAGTCTGCCACCTCAGGGTGACTGCAAGCAGCATCCCTAGCTGAGAGCTTTTTCATTTTGATGTTTGGCAGTTTCCTCAGATCACCATCCCATTCTCTTAGAGGAAAAAGAAAGTAATGAAAAACTATTACCAAGGGAAGCAGAAAAGAGGCAACAGCAGAGCTAACTCACCTTTTATCAGAAGATGCTAACTCAAGTGAGGTGGCTGCTCTATACAGTACTATCAGTTCCACTGCAGTATGAGTAAGCACCAACGTTTTCTCCTGATCTTGTACACTAGAGTCACCATCCCTGGAGGTGTTCAAGAAGCATGTAGATTTGGTGCTTCAGGATATAGCTTAGAGGTCATAGTAGCTGGGTTACAGTTGAACTCAATGGTCTTACAGTCTTTTACAACCCCAATGATTCTATGACTAATGGCTTTATTCCAACATCCTGTAAGCATGACTTCTGGCTACATACCACTCCTAGAAGTTAGTTGTTACATCATTGCTTATAACATAAGCCTTTTCCTTTTAAAGTATCTCATTCGATAAAGCTGTCAGCAAAAGTGTTCATTCAATCTATTACCAAGGCATATCAGCTTGCTGGCCAGATAAGCTAGCAGCAAGTCTTCACTGGATGTAAGTCATCAGTTTGCTTCAGATTTTCAACAAGTACATCTACATAAAGACTCCTATACTGCACCTACAGTTAGAGCTCAGGAAACATGACTAAGAACTTAGTGCTGTTTTAGTTACTTAATGATAATTTCTGAGTATATAAGTTAAGTGGCCACTACATTATATGACTACAAATCTGTCTGAAATCTCATTCTGGGTAAGAAAACGGTGTAATTACATTTATCAATAAATCTGTATCCTGATCATTAAACATAACAGCACATGCTAATCTTTTGGGTGTAAACCAGTGAACAGCTGCAGTAAGAATTTTAGGTAAACAGAAATTATTCTCTGAGAATGTTGAAAAAAAAATACTTGTTACAGAAATGGAATTCTAGCTGTTGAAGCTTTCTAACCATTCCAATGCTTTCATGATTAACTGTCACCAGCTTTTAGCTTGCAACAGCTAAGAAATACCAAAACAACCAACACCATACCTAGTCTATTTTTCCAAGTGACAAATTTTTAAAAGACATACAGCACATCAAATTCAAAAATACTGTTTTGCATCAATAGATCAGAAGTGATAATAAAATAACTTACCTGAAATATTTAAGATGTTTTCTGTTCATTATATCTGGGATTTCTAATGGGAATTAAATTAAATTCTATTAGATGTGTCATACTATTCAAGTGAGTCTCATTTCAAAGAAAGAAATGTGTGTTAGAGGGCTGAACGTATTATCTCAGAGATTACAAGCCCAAGAAAATGAGGTTTCATATTAGAAAGTTTCTAGAATAATACATGAACAGCAAGACCTCTCAGTGCTGAAGAAAAGGAAGTAAACTTATACCTCTGAACTGTTCCACAATTCAAATGTGTCAGTTACTGAAAATCAAATCCTGACAAATAATAAAACCAGGGTGCTTCACTTTTCTCTTAACTGAAACATCTGAGAAATAGCAAAATCTTACATACTGATGGTTTCCCTTTTAAAAAAGTCCAGAGAAGAAATCGGGAAAATAATTATTATTTGTTTTACAAGCCTAATAAACATCCTCAACTACAGGTGATGTTCATTCCGTGATCTACCCTGCAGAACTTAGTATCACAGAATCATACAATGGCTTGGATTGTAAGGGACGTCCAAAGGGTCATCTAGTCCAAACCCCTCTGCAGTAAGCAGGAGCATCCTCAACTAGAACTGGTTGCCCAGAGCCTTGTCGAGCCTCATCTTGAATATCTCCAGGGGTGGGGCCTCAACTACCTTCCCTGGGCAACCTGTTGCAGTGTTCCACTACCCTCATGGTAAAGAACTTGCCACTAACATCCAGTCTAAATATGCTCTTCTCTAGTCTGAAACCATTGCCCCTCTTAGTATAAATATGCACAACAGATAATAAGTAAAGTAAGAAAGCTTAGTTTCAAAACTGACTGAAATACACATCAGGTTGGAAAAGACTCTCAGGATCACCAAGTCCAACCTATAACTCTATGTAACAAATATGTCACAGGAGATAGTGGAGAAGAAATGAAAACAGTGTTCTGGGGAGCAGATGTCTGGTATTTCTAAGATACAGCCACCTTTGTGTTACAATGTAACAGCAGTGAAAAATTTAAAGAAGCATTTTTTTCATGTTTCTGAACTTTTAAGACAGGAAAATAAAACTACCTTCTGAGGAAGAACAAAGCATGTTAGGTCTCAAACTTTGTTATGAAGATGTTAGTGCTTGACACCATTTCATAACAAGGAAAAGCAAAATAACTTGAGTTTAATTTATAGCACAGAACTCGAATAAATACTGTAAAGTCAGTGCCTTTTAAATTGGATGGAGAAGAACTGGACCAGATTACTTCAAATATTTTGTGATTATCAAAAGTAAAAAGCTTCTGTCAGCTGTAGGTCTAACCAACCCTGCCTCTGTGAACAGGCTTGAACTGGATGGCTTCTAAAGCCTAACAAAAGAAAAAAAAGAGAGCGGAGCCAGTTCCAGTGTCAGAGTACTCTTCTACAACCCACAGCACTGTATTTTTAACCAAGTGCTCTGTGACAGTCTGCCAAGATGTTTTGATTCCTTCCTGAACTACGCAGTTCATAAAAACATTCTCATTCTTCACAGCGCTAACCATTTCTCTCTCCCAAAGCAAACATTTGCACAAGACTCTATCTAAATCTCACAGTGACTGAAATGTCACTGCTCTGCCAGCGCTCTGCACAGAACAGGCTGCATATATATGACATCCATTTGAACCGTCATACAGAGAAACACTCAAGCTGGGTCAAAGGATGATATTGCAGCCTGAAGTTAAAAAAGAGAAAAGATGTTAAGACGCTTCAGACGCTCTTTACGCAACAGACCATTCACTTACACAATCATGATCATTACAGAAGACAGCAGCTATCAAAATAGTACAATAATCACACTAGTAGACACAGGTAAATAACAGAACTTTGATTTAAATCAATTTCCTTATGACCTGAAATCTCAAGAAGTAATAAAACTGGTGCATTTAGCTTTAAAGGCTGTTTTTCCCCAAGGTTAACATTATGCTTCTGAGAAAACATGCAAGGCAATTTGAAGGAAATTACCAAAAATGTATGATGTTCAGATGAAATAACTGTGATGCTCTTCAACTGAAAGCATGCCTACTACAAGTTGCAAGGGTATATCCTGTAAATACCTAGGATACCCTTTCAATAGCTTTGTCATTGACACGTAACACTAGATAAAAAAAAATACAACCCCCCCTGCAACCCCTTCCCCTCCCCCCAAAAAACCCAACCCCACACAAATTACAACATCAGGAATAAAACTGCAGCAAAACTGCAAAACTAATGGAGATACATTGGCTACTGGAATGGGCTGCCCAGGGAGGTGGTGGAGTCACCCTCCCTGGAGGTGTTCAAGGCGGGTTTGGACGTGGCACTTGGTGCCATGGTCTAGTCTTGAGGTCTGTGGTAACGGGTTGGACTTGATGATCTTTGAGGTCTCTTCCAACCTTGGTGATACTGTGATACATTCAAGGATTAAGAAAGTGACAAGAAGCTGATAATGAAATGGAACAGCCTCACAGACTGAATGCTCTCTGTGTAGGTGACTCTTTTGGGTTTTTTTTAAAGATTAAAATCTACTATGCCTTCAGGTATCTACCACTTCTGTAAACAGCCAGTAGAATAAGAACTAATTTTTCAGTTACATATATCTGATATTTTAGGAGACTTTCCTAAATGTAAACAATACATAGCATATAGTTTCTTCATAGCAAAAGCACATGAATAGAAGAAATAACTGAGTTCAAGGAGAGAGGAAGAAAAACCCACAAATACTAAAGTCAGTTATAAAAGCTCCACTCCCTGCATTTCCAGGGATAATAATGAGCTAGAGCATAAAAGCAGTCTCCAGCTGATTCCATTTATCCCTAATCTCTAATTACAGTAGTTAGCAGCAACTATTTTCTCTGAATGAATACTGTCCTAGACAGAGAGCAAAACCTGCGGCAGCTGTGATGACAAATAATGAACGGTTTCAGAGTGTATTTAATATGTGAAGTAGCACCGTGCACTCTGAATGCTTTGCTTACTAATACTATAATAACCTCAAATTTTGCTTACAGTATTTCTGGATTCTTCTTTGGTTTTGTGTTATGCTTGTGCATCTGACATCTTTCTATCACTTCTACTGCTTTTTTCTGTCAGCTTTCTTCAGAGCTTTTTGAGGGGTTTTGATTATTAAGAGGCTAAGTGTTAGGGGCTTCACACACAAACAGAGCACTTATACTCCCTCCACCACTATGTTTACTAAGGCAAAGAAAGGAGCATAACTCCTCTGCCTGAGAAGACCAAGAGGAAAAATGTATTTTTCTACTTGTGGGTTATCATTTATGCATGCAGAGCAGTTTATGCTGTAATAGGATTCAGGATTTCTTCCTGAATACCTAAATTTTAATAAGAAAACTCTAGGAATATTTCCATTTTGGCAATACATCACTACTAGAATTTCTGCTGCCATCACTCTCTCATATGAAGGATAACTCAAGTTTAGTGGAATGAAAGGTCTATTTCTGATGATGTTTTAGGCCCACAATTTCAGAGGCTTTACTTCTTTTCATGAGCCCTAAAGCCCACTCTCTGATGATACAAAACCTGAAGTTTCTCATGCCACTGGTCCACCATAGAAAGCTATGTATAAAGACTTTGTTGGCACAAGGCTGGATAATGAAGCCCACCTGAAAAAAGTAATAACCTTATAGAGAAAGTGATGCTGGTTAAAGTCCTCCTGCTAACGCACGTTAAAACACACACGCTCATGGAAATGCACCGTTAAAAAATAATTCATATATAGTAAAGGTCCAAGCAAACTGAAGAAAATTTCTACTTTAAGAGAAGTGCCTTAAATCTCACTTCAATTTTAAAAGTATACTCTATATGTCTGTACTAAAGAGGCAGTACCAGCCAAGACGCACAAAGGTGAAGTACTAAAGAAGACACATGAGTCAAATCTCCACTATCCTTTTTCTCTCTTTTTTCACCTTCCCCCTCCTTCCCAAATCCTCTGCAAGGAACAAACACCTAACAGTTATTTGACTCCTTTGAAAAATAAAGATAATGCCTAGAAATTTCATTTAGCCTTGTGAGCAGGAGAAAGTGTGACCAGAGGATTGTTTCTAATGCTTTTACGTACCCATCCCATAGCCTTCATAGAGTTGTCGCTCGCGTTCTATGGTCTGCTTGATGACAGTTTCTCGTGAACCGTGCTGTCTTCCTTGTCTACCTTTAATACTGTTCTGTAATTCAATCTGCTCTAATTCAGTATTGAATCGACACATGTAACTGAAAGAAAGGAAATGCATTTATAGCAGATGCAGTCATACAAAACGTCTGCAAAACAGAATTACCTTCATAACCTAGGAAGTTATTTTACTATTTGTATTTAATTTCTAAATTTTTCAGAGATGTTTCTCAGATTTGAAATACTACTTTCATCTTCAAAGTGCAAGCTCCATGTAGAAACTTCACTTGAATTGTCTGCAGCTTCCAGAAGCATTAAGAGGGATGTTAAAATAAAAAAAAAAAAACAAAACCAAGCAAACAACCAAACCAAAACACAAAACCCAAACAACAATAATGCTTGCATAAAACAAAACTCATACATTATTATAATTCACCTGCTCTGGAAGACCAGTGTTAAATCTTTCACCACCTCAATTTTTAAAGCAAAATTCTCTGGCACGTGTTCAGCATCATCTAACATCTGACCCAAACCTAAAAAGTAAGCTTGTATTGCCCTTGCAGTATCACTAGCATTGATTTACAGTTTACAGGTTTTGCAAACTGTATATAAAGTGTCAGAGCTCCTGAAAAGAAACTGATACAGTACATTTATGAAATAATACATATATAATATATAGCTAGCAGGTGTAAGAGTGGTGGCAAGTCATAGGCTCATATATGCAGTAGCACAGAAGTAACTGCATTTCATTTTAGCAGTTTCAATGTTGATATTTCCTGCCCTAAAAACTGACCCTCCTGAGTACTATTTCATCTTCTCAAAGAAAATTAAAGAATAAAGGAGTAAGCAGAAAAAAATACCTGTACATTTAAGTGTCACTGAACAACCCAACTAGCATATTGATGCAGTTAATGCTGTCCAAATCATTCATTCCTCTATGCACTAAGAAAGCAGAGATAAACTTTCCATAATAAAAAACCCCAAACATGACTTAACTTCAGTAATTGTAGTGTGCATATAAACATCTTTCAATATGTAATTAACCTCAGTTGCAACTAAATCAAGTATTTGATATTAATATTAATATGTAAAAAGGCTTCCTTTAAATCATCACTTACACATCTTATTTAAGAATATTATTTTAAAAGGCAAACCAATCTTTTTAATGCTGTTTTAAACATCAGCCTTACTTTTCAATTAGTTCACCAGCCTCCTTCTTCGTGTACTCAATCTTACTGGGGTCAAGGTGGCTTTGAAACCATTGCAATTTTTCTCCTACAGGAATAAACTTAACATTAGTGATTATGTCATCACTGTAGCACCAACATATATCAAGTTCTCCAAAGTTTTTGAAATAACTCCCATTTTTCAAGATTCTGAATGGCATCACAGACTCACTGATGCTGTGTATATGAGGAATGAAGGCAGCTGTAACAGAAACATTCTCACATCATTTCAGATGTATTTTACACCTTCCTTACACAGAAACAGACATTACAGTTTGCTTTACTGGAAAATCAGCATTTAGAACATCACTGCATCAACTGCTTAAAATGGAAAATTAGGAAGACCCCAAGGGAATAAAAAACAACATAATGACAACATTATGAGGAGAGGCTGAGGGAGCTGGGACTGTTTAGCCTGGAGAAGAGGAGGCTCAGGGGGGACCTTATTGCTGTCTACAACTACCTGAAGGGTGGTTGTGGCCAGGAGGAGGTTACCTTCTTCTCTCAGGCAACCAGTGACAGAACAAGAGGACACAGTCTCAGGCTACGCCAGGGCAAGTTTAGGCTGGAGGTGAGGAGGAAGTTCTTCACTGAGAGAGTAATTTGTCACTGGAATGGGCTGCCCAGGGAGGTGGTGGAGTCACCGTCCCTGGAGGCGTTCAAGGCACGTTTGGACATGGCACTTAGTGCCATGGTCTAATCTTGAGGGCTGTGGTGATGGGTTGGACTTGATGAGGTCTCTTCCAACCCTTGCGATACTGTGATACTGTGACTGAGCAAGAGCTCTGACTGGTACAATTTTCACATAGATTACACTGAGAAAGTTCTCTGTCAGTTGCATGAAAGAGAAAAATATTCCAGGTTGTCTCTCAAACTTCTGTATTTATTTGCTCACATAATGTGTCTGTTAAGCCCTATCACCTTCTTTCACAAGCAGTTAAAACCAGCATGGAGACAGGTACACCTACAGCCCAAATATTAGAGAGTCAGATTACGGAGAAAGAAACTCTAACTGGGGAGACAATAAAGTTGGTAAAAACTAAAATGTATGCTAAGAAGCTGAATACTGTATTCAGTAATAGAAGTTTCTGCTCACCAATGATACTCAAACGCAAAGCTTTGTCAGTCTTCAGCCTAGCAGAGAGAAAAACAGGTATGTTAGCCAGGAAAGAGTACCATAACAAAAATTATTTTTGTTTTTCTTTCTCCAAAAGTAATTTTTTTTGGCATCTCAATGAAAGCTGAGGTAAAATTTCAAACAGAAATATTTACTAAATGAAGACCAACATAAAACTTACTCTGTTTCATCTCAGAATTGTACTTTTTGTTAAAACTACTATCTGAAAATTGTCCAGTGTATCATTTAAGTTAAACAGTTTCCTGGAAGAAATTAGGATTCGACACCTAATGCATTCAAGAAAAGTTTTTTTACTTCTATAGATAACTCACCAACTGGAAAAAGCATTTCTAATGCAAATGTTTACAGGGGTCAAGCATGGGGTTTGAGTTGTTGCCTTACCTTCCAAAAAAATCCAAGGTAGTTGATTATTTTAAAAGTTTTACTGTTAAAACAAAAACTACTCTCATTGCTGCGGGTTAAAGAATCACAGAATCATAGAATGGTAAGGTTGGACGGGACCTCAAGGATCATCTAGTTCCAACCCCCTGACATAGGCAGGGACACCTCCCACTAGTACAGCTCACTCAAGGCCTCATCCAACCTGGCCTTGAACACCTCCAGGGAGGCAGCAGCCACAACCTCCCTGGGCAACCTGTTCCAGCGCCTCACCACCCTCACTGGAAAGAACTTCCTCATAATACGTAGTCTAAATCTTCCCTCTGCCAGTTTAAACCCATTGCCCCTTGTCCTATCATTGCAAGACCTTGTCAACAGTCCCTCCCCAGCCTTCCTGTAGGCCCCCTTCAGATATTGGAAGGCTAGACCTTGATGAGACGATATGAAGAAAGGGGGAAAAAAAAAGAAAAAAGGAAAAATGAGTTAACTTTGATGGCCATTTTAAAGCTCAGCTGTAGGAAATGCCTCCGATAAAAATTACGGTAGGCAGCCTACAGAAGGTTTACAGCAGGGAGTTTTAAGCAATGGTAACAACCAAGAAAAGGCCACCTGTTCCACACAGTGGAGCTCCACACCAGCAGTCCCCACTGTAAATCTTACATGGCAACACAGCCAGCCAAGCGCGCCAGCAAAGCGTTGCCATGGAGAAAAACGCAATAGCATCTAGAAAAACTGCCTGATTAGAATCAGAGATCACGTCATCTATCTATGCTTTAAAACACTACAAATCACCATTTGCACCTGCAAAGATCACTAGATCAACATGTATCATGACAATGAAGCATGTAACTAGGATTTTTTCTTCTGGAAGAAAATCCTCTATTCTCCAGGTCTACATCGCTTATTTCAGCCTGAGAACTAAGGAATGGGAGGATGAGATGTTGCCTTACAGTGCCTTTCATAAAAGCTTCCTCTCAATGAATACTAGAAGACAATAGTATTAGCAGGGAGCCTAACCAAATTAGGCAAATCAAAGGAAGCTACTCTTACATCCTTCCATGCATTTATTGCTCAAAGTAAAGAGAGAGTAAGGACGGAGATACAACCCTGTGCCAGGTGGTTGCTTCTTAATAGTTTTCTCCTCAATCTGCCTCCCAAAATCATCTGCTTAGGCGCAGATTATATATATGGTCAATTAGAAGTTCTCCTGACGTTTCTCAGGTACTTTAAAGCCTTCATGGTTCATCAGCACCTCTATCCCACATATTCTATGCAGCTTCATACTCTAAATTATAATAATAATGAATAGATGTTTGCCAAATCAGTTTACCAACTGAGTATTTTTCCCCATAGTAGCCACATGTTCAAATGCTATCTAAGGCAGCCTTTTTCATTAAAAAAAAATTATATGGTTGATGGGATACATTTCTTTGTTTCAAGTCCCTAAATACCTTCTGTACTTCTTTCTACATGTCCATTTCTGTCAGTTTGCACACCAGTTAGTGGCTTGGCTAAGCATTTTAGGATACTTCCACAGGAAAACTATAAGAATTACAATGGTTGGTGTTTTTTTTCCAGTTCATTTTTTTCTGTAAGTAAAACAATTTTAAGAGCCAACAGTTTTTCAGTTCCACATAAAGAATCTGCAAACAGCACATCTCAAAGCATTACTGCTCCAAATAGCACAAACATAAGTACACTGGCTGAGGAGAGATTAAGAAATTAGACAACAGAAAATGTAAGGACAAATGAACAAACAAACGAAATGTAAGGAAGGTTACAGTTTACTCCTTAGGGAGTGTCAGATCAAGAAATGCTGCAAAATCTCCTTAGCTCTCATATCTTGTAGTGTGACTGCTGTATTTGTAAATGCACAGACTCCTAAAAAATTTCCAGTATGTGCACAACAGAAAGAGTTGCACTCAGGAAAGAAAATGACAGAAAAAAAAATCCAGTGCTAGATCAGCTTCAGGTACCAAAAGCAGGCAGAGATTGCAGCACTTGCAAACAAAACATTACTGGTGTTGGTACATCACTACTACAGAGGCAGTAGTTCCAGGAACATCCCCTTACAGTCTGGTTTCCTACCGTGTAGAAAAACTAACATTCTGCTGCTGCCAGTCAATCAGCTATTGCCATCTCAAAAAATTCTTTGTAATTATTTAGTAGAGCAAACAAGTTGCATATAGGAATAAGGATTCACGTGTAGAGTAAGAGAATATAAATTGGTAGTAACACAGTGGAAATTGCTGCTGCTCATTAGACCGTGAAGAGAGCTGAGAAGAGCGACACAAACAAGAAAAAGGTGTGAACCAAATTAACAAGATAACTAAAGATTACATGCAGTCAGTTTTCTAAAACCAATTAGTCTGTCTCCTCGTATTATGGTCAAGATTGGTCTTTTGCAGTGCAGCCAGAGCTTCTGGACAATAAGCTTACCGTTACTGTCATATTTCATTGAGAACACTTAAATTGAAGAGTGTCTGAAAAATGGAGGCTGTAAAAGACTTCTGCAACTTAAGAGCAGGTTTTTTTTACTTCTTTTTGACAGTGCTACATTAAGTACTGAAATTACTTGTGGATACTTTCTTCCCTTTTTAATTGTTTGGTCAAAAAAGTACCTTAACACGCAATTAATTTAGTGCAAAAGCATTTGCACTAAATTAAAATCCTCTAAAATAACTTTCACAGAGGATTAATCTGCTGTGCACAAAGGGCAAAGAAGCATTCAGCTGTTTTCAACAGTCAGTGATAACAAGTGTTAGGAGACAGAAGCAAGACACTGTAGCAATTTTTCTTACATATACTGCTAGTCAAGAAAAGATGTTACTTGCAAGCCACAGAACTCCCTAAGCATATTCCCTCATTCCATCCTTGTCTAACATGGTTCTCCAGCACTGAGAAGTTAACTGCAACTCAATCCAAACAACCCATTTTTTAATTGCAATTATTGGTGCAATTAAAAAAAAAACAAAACACAAAACCAAAAAAACAACCAAGCAAACAAACAAAATATTAATGTGGCTGAACACTGAGAGTTGCATTTCACAAGGTATTAAATAGAGCATGTTCTGTAAAGCAACAACCATGGGGGCTAGAGCAGATACAAGACTGGTGTTTTCACTTGGTATGAGACTTAATCTACTCTAACCATGCAGTTGGGAATCTACATAGTAAAGATTAGGCACCAGAAACAACTCCCAGAGGACCAAGTCTCAAAACTAATACATTTGGTAACAGCAAGTAGACTTCCAATAATAAAGATGTTAGTATTTTGTCTGTCATTGGGGGATACAAAACTTTTATTTTTAACCAAATATAAGGATTAAGATGATGCAGATCATTACACAAGAAATGACAAGGTGTTAGAATTGCTTACTACCAGTGTATCTGTCTAGACAATTGGTCAGAAAGACAGCTATATTTCCAGTTTACTGCACTCTGTGTGCTCAAAACTGCTAAGTGGCCTTTTACTCCTAAAACACTTCTGATTCCGTATTTTGCTCTACAGACTTCACTTGGCAATGTCAGCGCTGAACTAAAAATCCACTGCCACAAAGGTGACTCCAGTAGCCCAAGACACGCTAGCACTGCTCTGAATACCCTTAAAGTTTCCACCTATTTCTCAGGACAGGATTAAGCAATGTTATATAGTACGACTTGTCAGTCTATCTGTCTTAGTTACAAACCCTACTCAGTACAAAGCCAGGATATTTTCCCTCCTTTTCAAGGAAATAATGACCTGGTTACTGTAATATTAATGCATTAAGCAGAGAAATGAATGATGCATTTGATACTCTGACCTGCAACAAAATACACTGCCTTATGCCATCTCTAATACACACCTTAAAAACTTCTTCATGAACAAAAGCAATTAAAGAGCAAGTTAAATGGAATAATATTATTTCAGTGGAAGCTGTGTGCTTTAACTTACTGCTGCTGCAAGAGGAACTGGAAGTAGCACTCTTAACATCAGCACAGCTCTACCCACAAACACTGAAAGATCTGTGTGCCACGTCAGGGTGACTAATCAGTATTACCACTCCTTCATTCTTAAGTTTGCTTGTGCATGGGATTGGGTTTTTTTGGCCGAGTCACAGATGCAAGCACTATGAATCAACTATGATTCTATTATCTTTTGTGATTAAGCACTCAGTGGCAATTATGAGGCAAGATGAGAGAATTAAGGGACAAAGTAGTTAATTTAGCAGTAGGAATCTAAGCTACAATAAACTTACTTAAAATTTGTAATCAGAGAGCACAGGGAAGCAGCAGGGAAAACTTCCTGCACATAGGTAAACTGCCCAAGATTCAACATGCTACCTGTAAATTCTTCAGCAGCTCTGCTTGAGGCTACATGACACAGTTATGCTAGTAAAGGTCCCCTTTCTAGTTACATCAACTTTGGTCTGGATAAGATTGCAGTGAAGACTGAGGGCAGCCTTGGCTTTAGTGATCACAAGATGGTGGAGTTCAAGATCTTGTCTGGTAGGAACAGGGTATCAAGCAGGACTACAATCCTGGATTTCAGGAGGGCAAACTTTGGCCTTTTCAAGCAGTAGCTGGGGGAAATCTCATGGGACAGGGTACTAGAAGGCAGAGGGCCCCATGACAGTTGGCTAACATTTAAGGACCTATTCTTCCAAGCTCCAGACCAGAGCATCCCAGCCAAGTAGGAAATTGAGGTGGTGAGACAGGAGACCTGCATGGTTAAATAAGGAACTGCTAAGCAAACTTAAGTGGAAGAAGAGAGTCTACAGATCGTGGAAGGAGGGGCTGGCCACATGGGAGGGGTATAAGACTGTTGTCAGAGGGTGTAGGGAGGCAACTAGGAAATCTAAGGCTTTGTTGGCACTCAACCTTGTAAGGGAGGTCAAGAATAACAAAAAGGGCTTCTTCAAATACATGGAGGAAAAGCTAATGCTAGAGGCAATGGAGGCCCTCCACTAAATGAGGTGAGTGCCTTGGTGACAGAGAACACAAAGAAGGGGGAGTTACTAAATCTTCTTCATCTCCATCTATACTGCTGGAGACTGTCCCCAGCAACCACTGACACCTGAGGCACCAGAGGAAAGCATGACAAAGGAGTCTGCTCTGGTTGATGAGGACTGGGTTAAGGAACAGTTGAGTAATCTGGACATCCATAAATCCATGGGTCCTGATGGTATGCACCTGTGGGTGCTGAGGGAGCTGACACAGGTCATTGCTGACCACTCTCCACCATCTTCAGTAAGTCATGGTGGACAAGAGGTGCCTGTGGACTGAAGGGCAAACATCACTCCAATCTTCAAAAAGGGTAAGGAGGACCCAGACAACTACAGATTGGTCAGCCTCACCTCCATCCCCAGAAAGGTAATGGAGCAACTTATCCTTGGCATTGTCCTTAGGCACTTCAAGGACAAGAGGGTCATTAGGAGGAGTCAACATGGTTTCACCAAAGGTAAGTCATGTTTGACCAACCTGACAGCCTCTTATGAGGACGTAACCAGGCAGACAGATAATGATAGAGCAGCGGATGTGGTTTATCTTGATTTCAGTAAAGCATATGACACTGTCTTCCACAGCATCCTTCTGGCTAAACTGAGGCAGTGTGCTCTACATGATCAGGTAGTGAGGTGAATTGGGTTGAAGGAAAGAAGTCATAGAGTTGTGGTAAATTGGACAGTCTAGCTGGAGGCCTGTAACTAGTGGAGTCTGTTCAATATATTCATCAATGACCTGGACGAGGGCACAGTGTGCACTGTCAGCAAGTTTGCTGACAACACAAAACTTGATGGAGTACCTGCCACACCAAAAGGCTGTGCTGCCATTCAGTGAGACTTAGACAGGCTGGAGGGTTGGGCAGGGAGAAATTTAATGAAATTAAAGTATGGCAAGTGTAGAGTCTTACACTTGGGAAAGAACAACCCTAGGTATCAGTATAGGATGTGGACAGACCTGCTGGAAGGCAGCAAAGGGGAAAAGGATCTGGGACTCCTAGTGGATGGAAGGTTGGCCATAAGTCAGCAATGTGCTCTTGTGGGCAGGAAGGCCAATGCCATTCTGGGGTGTATTAAAAGGTGTGTGGTTAGCAGGTCAAGAGCGATTCTCCTGCTCCTTTACTGTGCCCTGGTGAGGCTGCATCTGGGGCACTGTGTCCAGTTCTGGTCCCCCAAGTTCAAAAGGGACATAGAACTGCTTAAGAGAGTCCAGTGCAGAGCTACAAAGGTGATTAAGGGAATGGAACATCCCTCTTATGAGGAGAGACTGAAGGAGCTGGGGCTCTTTAGCTTGGAGAAGACTGAGGGGTGACATGATTGTTTATAAATATGTAAGGCATGAGTGCCAGGATGGAGCCAGGCTTTTCTCGGTGATGCCTGATGACAGGACAAGGGGCAATGGGTGGAAGCAGAGGCATAGGAAGTTTCCTGTAAACATGAAGGAGGAATTTTTTCACTGTGAGGGTGGCAGAACACTGGAACAGGTCGCCCAGGGGGTTGTGGAGTCTCCCTTTCCGGAAGTATTCAAAACCCACTTGGACAAGTTCATGTGTGATCTGGTATAGGAGATCCTGCTGTGGCAGGGGCAGGGGATTAGATGATCTTTCGAGGTCCCTTCTGGCCCCTGACATTCTGTGATTTGGTGATCCATCCTTAACCACAAAATTGCACAATCTCTGAGGAACACTTCAACTGTATTAGAAGTACATGAGTATTTGGGCCCCATTCACATGGTTCATTCAAATACTAGTGTAATTTGACAGAAAGTAAAGTTCACTTAGATACATTCTGATTATTTGTTTAGAAACGTATCAGCTGAGACAGAACGGAAATTAAAGACCAGTCTTCTCCAGCTATCTTTTTCCTCTGTGGAAAAAGTAAACAAAATTTAGAGCAGAAAAACAAACTTGGGTCAGAACAGCAGGAAATCACCAAAGAGGAGTTAATTATTCAGTTTTATTCAGAAGCCTCTCTTCTGCAAGAAGTTTCTAGGTTTTCTTTTCTATGAACTCAGCACTTCTGTTAACAGAAGACACTAGACCCCACACAGGATTCTTATTAAAGGTTGGAACAAAGTTAAACTGAGTGAGTAAACTTCATTTGAAATCATCAGCATCATTTCACTCACACTATAAAAGATAAAATGCTGCAACAAGAAAAAAACAAACTTGTGAGGACTGTACCAAAAATCAACTAGCAGAATGATAATCTTTGCATAAGCTGATTTCATCAATGTAAACCTGTCAGCTCATTCCACCACCATTCCAACACCATTCCCTTTACAGAGTTACTGAACATTAGCGGTTGGAAGGGACCTCAAAAGATAACCTATCCCAATCCTGATGCCAGAGGAGGATGACCTAGAGTAGATCACAGATCATCCTGGCAGGTTTTGAACGTCTCCACAGGAGACTCCAGAATCCTCCTGGGCAGACAGTTCCATTGTTTTGTCACCCTCACACTGGAAGTTTTTTCTTACGCTCTCCATAAATAAGTAGCATCTACCATGATGCTATCCTTTCATTTCCACACAGATTTTGCACAGTCAACTTACTTTTCTTTCTTTTCCTGCTTGTGTGCTTCCTTTGCAAGCTGTGCAGCTTTTCTGCTATAAGGATGGATAGCTTTTTTCTCTTGCTTCCCTCCTTGGGTTTTTCGTAACTTCGGCTGAGAAGAAATCAAAGATGCTGTACATGAATAAAGTTAAACAGAACAATAAAGGAAAGATAGGAGCACCTATTACCATGGTTAAAACTAAAAAAGGTATGCATCGATATGTCAGAAAGCCCTTATCTTATAGCAGCAGCTTATTAGTTCTAGCAATTAGATCTCACCCTCCTCAGTTACCAGTACATGCTGTAACAATACAGGCACACCAAAAATGTGGTTTTAAAAAAATCTTACATACTGATTACTCTCAAAATTACTATTTTGTAGAACCCTGCAACTAGGAGACTTACTCCATACCTTTGCAGTAAATGTCCCCATTCAAGCTTCTGCCTAGTTTTGAATCTGGGTTTCTGACAAAAGCCATATCTAATTTGTATGGCATAATAGAAAGGATTTTCTTGTCCTTCCCCACAGACCAGGAGAGGGCCTCACACTAGGGAGGTTTTCCTTCCAAACCCTTCATGCAGCGCAGCAGGGTTGGAACATGACTCACAAACTTTAAAAAATACTCTAATACTAGTTCAAGTTATGTTACCTCCTGGTGTATACCTGAAAGCAAGCAAGCTAAATGTGCTAATATCATGCAGGAAACAGCAATCAATAAATAGAGAATATACATCGTAATGCCTGTATTACCATCAGCGTTTAGGATAGCGAGAGAAATAAATTACCCTACACACCTAAAGAAATCTCAAGAGGTACCTTATACTAGTTTCACTAGTTTCCCGACCTCCCAGAGGTCCTCGTCAGCTGTACAGGCACAGAAGCCTGTGGCCCCTGCTCACCGGTACCCTGCCGGGGTGGCCCAGAACTACGCAGACCTCCCCGGGACGAAATGCGCCCACGAGACAGCCAGGGTCACTCGGGGCTCACGAGGGACACCGACGGGAGGGTGCAGTTTTTAAATGCAAGATCTGCTGCCAGCACGGGGCCACGCGGCCGCCTGCCGCATTCAGAGGGCCCGCCGCGAACGCCCAAGGCCTCTCCAAGGCAGGATCGGCGGGGCCACTCCCGGCGAGGAGACCCGGCAGTACCGCAGGAGAAGGCCCCTGCCTCCCCAAAACGCAGAGACGATAACAGCCGAAGCCCGAACCCCATGCCAACCCCGTCCCACCGCACGCACCATGCCGAGCGACAGCCTCCCCGTCGGCGCGGTGCACCAGCCGGAGCGGTCCGGCCGGGCGGCGCGAGTAGCGCGGCGGCGTTCCGCGGCGGGGCGGTGCCAGGCGCCGCTCGCTTCACTGACATTTACCCGGCGTTGCTTCCTCTGAACGGGGCAAACAAACGCTCCAAGAACACGCAAGCAAGGCTGTAGAGCCGCTCCAGTGGCCTCTTAAAGCAGGCTTGCATTAAGAATTCACCACCCAGAACAGGGGCCTACAGAAAATGACTTCTGATGGTTCAGCTCCGAGCACTACAGACTCAGCAGACACCGTCTGTAGGCCTTACTGCATCTTGCCTTTCAAACGCTGATAATGCTTTTATCTCAAGTATTTTATTTATTTTTTGTAATATTGAATGGGAAACGCTGGAGATCAGTCCTGCTTCAGGTTGGACTGTTAGTTCTCACCAGGCTTTAGAAAGCACATTGTGCAGCAGAATTCGCCTGTTCTTCCCAACTTCATTATGCAGGCTGACAGACTTTACCTTTTATTTCTCAGGGATACTGTACAGATACAAGATGAAGATTTTGTTTGAGGCAGGAACAGACAGCCAGCATCTTCCCCAGCTGCCCCTGGTAAGGAGATCTCAGCACACGAGCACAGACTGTGTTTGATGCAGCCCAGCTTCTGTAGGTACCCTCCTTAAGATTGCAAGAGGACAATATTATTTTCTAGGCTGAAGGTTTGTACTAACAGAATGTTTTCATTTATTGTGATGACCTGCCAAACCTCTGCCTGGTACAAAAGATCTGTTTATAAATCACAATTTACAATTCAGTGGCACCTGCGTGTGTCATTATTTTCACATAGTAATGCTTAACACAGAGGTATTAATTTCACACTACTTTTTTATATCACATTCCTTGAGAAGACCAGTCAATACAGAAGCGCAGAAGAAAATTTCTTTTAATAGTAGAGTAGTGTATCAGGATTCTGATGTTTCTTACTAAGACATGACTTTCCACAGACGTAATTCGTAGTTTCTGTAGCGTCTCAGTGGCACTTGTCAAAGACTCTCACTGGGCTGAGGTCACTGTTATTATATTAAAATATTTTCACTTTTAGACTTGTCAGTGAATTGTTCAGCTAAATGATGACTGATAGTGTGACAGGTCAGGAAGTGCTGCTTATAGCTCTTAGTGTTGCCAGGTGTCACTGTTGGAGACTTGCTCTTCTTCAAGCTTCTTCAAGTCAAACACATCTGTAATATGAAAATGTGTAAGAGTTCCAGTATTATTAGAAACCTAAAGATTATAAGTGTTTAGGTATCAGGCAAAATATTGTCATTGATTATTTTCTTCATTTGTAGCAATTGCTAAAATCTGCAGTCCATCTCATGGCATGGTGTGCTATTAGTCCAGTCCAGTAGTACAAGTGGGTTTTTTTGAACATTCTTCTCCACAGGCTTTTTCCAGAATGTCATTTCTGTTATGCTTAAACACTTTCTAATGTGAAGGTTTGGGAGTTCCCCCACCCCCCACACTTTGTAAAATGACCCAGACTAGCACTCAGTCGGCTGGAAGTTAAATGATGAAGCT